>JAPYZT010010235.1:0-10284 GCA_030522965.1 Tryphoninae sp. A BG-2022a | reverse complement strand
ATATTTAATATTAATATTAATATTGAATTATTTTATTTAATATTTAATATTAATATTAATATTGAATTATTTTATTTAATATTTAATATTAATATTAATCTTTCATTAATATTTCATATTAATGAAAAGCATAACTTTTTCGATTCGTTGAAAATTGAGAAAATAATTTTTCTCAATTTTGATTATATTTGATTTATTGAAAATATTTTTTCACGTTATTTTTAAAAGACATCTTTAATTTCGTACAATCATATATTTTTGAAAACTGCACGCTTCGTTTATTTTCCATTCACGATTTCCCACGAGTTGAAAATAAAAAGAAGATTTCATTAAATCCTCGAGATTACGAAGAGAAGGTAACTTTAAAGCGGAACGGCGTCTTAAAAGTATTTAGGCCGCGTAATCGTGTCTCTACGAGGATGACGATGATCATTGGCTAAAAGTGCATTTGGGAATTCCCACGCGATCGTTTCTCTCGCTTGCTCTCTTTGACAATTTTCTACCGGGAAAACAGGTATAATCTTTTAAATCGTGTCGTAGCACTTATACGTCAGCGTTGAGAGTATTTGTTACGTTTGCTTTTATACGAGGAAGAATATACACGACATAGAACGACGATAATAACGCCCCGTATAAACGACGTTGGTGATATTTAACAAATTGCTTTCATTCGCTCGTCGGGCTTCGAGCCCAGCGTTTTCGTCGAGGCGAAAGCTTCCAGGACTTGCTATGTATCGCGACAAGAAGAGCACATACATTCTGCGTTACATTGCCTCCATTTCGATTCTCGATCGGAGAGTGCCGCAACATTCATGGGTCTTCGCTGGTTGATCTGCGAAACTACGAAAAGCTGTTTTCTCAAAGGAGACATCGATAATTCTGTTGCATAATATCTTCGTGATAATATTTAAAAACAAAATTCCAACTTTAAGTGAGCGAAACAAACTTTTCGCACTCGCGATATTAATAAATAACTAAAAATTTATTAATTTTTTTTGTTCAATGATAAAATAAAATTAATTAAAGAAATGTATATTTCTGATATAAATTATCACACGTGATTTTTGCCTTTTGTCGATGAGTTACTGTGATTTCGTATATTTTCCGGGGAAAATTGAGGATTATCCACATTGAAGATTTTCGAAGTTTCGCGAAGGATAAGCGTGCGGGAAGGTGCATCGTAGTTGGAAAATTGTCACAGAATCGATGCGGTGTGAGTACAAAGTTGGTAGGAACGATTTTCGTAGCGTTGTTTCCCTCCATTAGGACGGATTTTCCGGTAGGAATTATTAGCGATAAACAGATCAAGCTTGCTGCATTAGCCATTACTTATTATTGCTGAGCGAAGGATGAAGCGGACCAGGTGCGAAAACTCGGGTACTACCTTCATCCGATCTACTTTCTCTCTTTCTCTATCTCTCTCTCTCACCTCGCAATGGCCTAGAAAAGAGGACTTCTCGGATTCGACGTCAGAGTCCGCAAAGTCCCGGATAAGCGAGACAGGCACGATTTCACCGGTGAATCGCAACGACGGGCTCACCCTTCGGCAAAATCGCCACGCTCTCCCATTCTCTTGCAAAACTCGTACAAAATCATTTTGCAAATATCGTTTCTATTGGTTAAAAATAAAAGAAGATAGAAAAAGAACGAATCTCTTATCAGTAAGAAACGTTGCTTATCGTTGAAAAATTTGCGTTCGAGGCACGCAATTTCATAATACCTGACAGCCAAGAGCTGTCAATCGTTATTCCCGACACTCGGGCGATTACGACAATACCGTAAGGCGACATATATTTTTTTTCTTTTTTTCTTTTCCTTTACTCCCCTCATTATTATTGACACAGTCGTTGAAAATATTTCTCATGGTATTGCGCGCGCGCGGTGAATTGTCACGACCCCAAAATGCGCGAGGAAAATGATTGTATATTCCGCATTCTCTCAGGTAGAAGGATAAAAACGTTCAAACAAAATTCTTGGACGCGTCGCATCGCGGCCATCGCGTATTTGCATCCACTAATGGCGCCTCGTACTTCTATTATCAACCACGGACAAATGGATTTCCCAAGCACCTAGATGCTTCGACAACAAGCGAGGATATATGCATAGGAGACGTTTCGAACGGACATACGCCTCAGGCCTTGCCGTCAATTATCCGCTATCTATGCATGCATGCACTTTGTTACATTCGTTTCTCCGTAGCCTTTTTTTTTTGCGAAGCGGCATTGATAAACGTGATACGAATCTCCGATGTAATTTATCCTCTTTTTCATTCTTCGACGTACGACAATACGACCAATCAAGCATCGATTTATTAAAGATCGATCGATGATACATTCGATTGCAAAAATCAATCTAATTTCGACCTTTGCGAAAGTTTCGTTACCTCGAAAATCTTTCGTAACGTTTTGTCCAGCAGACTCGTGGACACGAAATTCGCACACGCGTCTAAGAATTATTAAAATTATAATTATGGATCAAAGGAAGCAAAGAAATTTCACAAGACACATGTTTCACTTTTTGTGGGAGCCGAGTTTTTGTTTTTCTTTGTATTTTTTTTGTTTTGTTTTATTATTAAATCCATCGATATCGCTATCGATCGTTTGGAATAATTGATAACAGATGACTCGGCAATCGAAATTGATCGATAAAATATTTCCTAACTAATTAAAGAATCGGGGGTCAGTTGGGGGTTGAGGTTTGTTACGTAGGTACATGTACATCAGATACATACATACGTTTACAGGACATACTCTCGCGGGAATAGGTACACGCTGGAACGCCTCAGCTAAGGTCGTATATATATATATATATATTCAATTTAAACATTGGTTCTCTAAAACGCGACGTGGTTTGTCTCGTCCATTATACGACTAATATATTACACTTTGAACATATCCGAGGGCGACGGAAAGCAAAATTTTGACCGCGTCGGAATCCGCGCTTCGACCATTCTCATCCCAGCAAAAATCACAAAGACGTCTCGATTTATTATTCCCCTCCGCGCCTACACTTCCCTCCTCGTATTTACAAGATTACGGATATTATTTTTCTCTTACGAATTGTCAACGATTTGTTTCGTTATTTCTTCGATTAATGTTTGTTTCGATATTTCTTCTGTTCGTTCGTTTTGTTTGTTTTGTTTTTTGTTTCTAGTTTTCATGACTGTTTACGTATTGGTTTTTTGGTCCATCGCTGATGCATCGATCTCTGTTAATAAAAGCTCCTGGATTCTCCATAATTTGGAAGTATTTGATATTTAGACGCTCGAGCCAGAGCCAGCGTTCGCCTGAACGTAATAATTTCTCACGTGAAGATGGTTTTGAAGATAGATAGCGGATAAGGGTTGAGCCGATGCGCCAACGCGCAGTCCAGGCAGAGTACCGTTCCATTCGCAGTGATTGGCCGGGGTTGTGATTTTCGCCTCAGGACTGGCCGACGGCGTTACATCGGGCGATTGCATCGCGTTGTTTTCAGCGACGACATCAACGTCGACGTCGACGTCGACCTCCTCGTCGTCCTGATCGACCTCCGGCTCTGGCATATCGGGTTCGTCCTCGCTGCAACTAAATCTTCGCGATTTGACCGTTCTACCGATGATAATCGCGTCGTTGGTCTCGATGCTCTGATGATGATGATGATGATGATTGTGATGATTGTCGTCGGGCGCGAGGAGCGAGGCAACGTCGAATTGTCGTTTTCTCGAGGGTTGAAAGGACGTACGTCGCAACGATTGGCTCTGTATCTGATGGTGCTGTCCGTGATTGTGCGGATGCTGCTGATGCTGTTGTGCCAATTGTTGCGTCGTCGTAGGATGATGATGATGATGATGGTGATGATGATGATGAGGACTCCATATGCCGGTTATCGGTTGCGAGCCTACCGTAGGTCCGACAAGGGCAGCCGATGGGGGTGGTGTCGCTGGTAGGGGAGGTGGACTCGGACTGTCCGGTTCCTCGTCGACCGCTAGTCCCATGTGTCTCCTGACCTTTCGTTGAGCTTTGCGTCTCCGAAAATCACCCCTTCGAAAATCCTCCAAATTTGCCGGGTGTATCGCCCAGTAATGGCCCTTACCGTTCGCGCTACGTCCCGACTTCACGAAACAATCGTTCAACGATAGATTGTGCCTTATGGAATTACGCCAGCCGGGACCGCGAGTTCTGAAGTAAGGATAGTGCTCGAGTATGTGCTGATAAATGTCGGACAGCACGAGTTTCTTCTCGGGGGACGAAAGTATCGCCATAGCGATCAATCCTATGTAACTGTGCTGGGGTTTCGGCTCCTCCGGAATTCGCTGATGATGAGGATGCAGCAGAGCCATAGACAGTGCTAATCTGCTCGGATAACCGGCGGCAGCCGCAGCAGCCGCGGCTGCTGGATACAGCGGCAATGGCGCTGGAAAACCCGATGACAGACCAAGATGCGAACCCGGTCCACCCGAAGTCGGATGTCCACCGACACCACCTGGATGCTGCGGATGTAATTGTTGGGCGAGACGCAAACGTTCCGCCATTGCGTAATGATATAGCTGAAGACGATAGTGTTCAAGACCCGGTAAAAAGCCTACCATCGGATTTCCAACCCCCAGACCGACGGCCAATGGCTCCTTCGCTGGAGGTGGTGACTCGTTGCTGCACATCACCGGATTTTCGATCTTTACACTATTTTCCTCCACAGTTTTCGCCGCGTTTTTAACTTGATTAATCACGATTCCTCTCTCTCTCTCTCTCTTTTTCTTTCCAGTCTCGGGGAAAGCTTGACCGATCGATGAAATCGAGAAAGCTCTAAACGATCGTCATCCCACAACAACTTTTTCGGTTCACTCAGTTCTCTTGGTTACCGCACTAACTTCTCGACGTTACCGTAACGATTTTTATATTGTTTCTACATTCAGCGATAATTTTGTTTCTTTGTTTTTGCGATCTGTTTGCAATTCGCTCGATGCACCGTCCTTACCATCCACCGATCACCAATAACTCGCGTTTCAATTTTTCTTGGCGATATCACTTATTTTGGGGCTAGATTCGATGGCGAAACTCTTTCTCGTCTGACGGACATGTATTTCTGACACCTGTTCGATACGCGTATGGACCGATACGCTCCGAACGAACGACTGGTCATGATTTACGAACGGAGAATCGGGGTTGACGTTCGTCGACTCCTCTCTCTCTCTCTCTCTCTCTCTCTCTCGCTCTCTGTCTTGCTACCCCTCCCTTTCTCACTCTTTCGACCCCCTACTCTTTTCTCCATAATCCCTGTCTCTCTTTCTCTCATGCCCCCCCCCCACCAAACCACCTGAAATTTCGAGCTCCGCCCTCTTTTCCAGGACCCTACGTCATCCGGTTTCTCTCCTGGCTAGGAGTAACCTGGTATGCACGAGGCGATTGGTCGCCGTGCCAGCAGAGTGGGCGGAGCCCGTATGCCTCGAATGTTTTACCCTGACGCCCACGCAACACGCTATCTCAACGTTGAGATATTGATCTAAGCCGCCGCGCACGGCGGAAAACCCTTCTATCTCTCCTCCGCCCTACCCCTGCCGCCACTTCCCCCACAGCCTCTCTCCCTCATTCTCATCCCTCTCTTGCAAAACGTCAAACGGCACTCGCGACTCTCATCTCGCTGTTTTTTTTCTCTCGCTCCTCGTGTCAGGCCCACTGGAGAAAGCGACAGAGACCGAGAGCCTACCGTCGCTAAAATCCTCGAGCATCGATAAAACTTTTGCCGAGCCATCGCCTGGACGCGATACAACCCTTTGCCGTTTGGAACGATAACAGCGTACAAAAACTCTCACGCAAGATTCGTATAAAATCACGCGAGTCATCGTTCGTCATTTTCAAACACGCCCAAAATATTATGAAAATGTTTAATACACACGAAGCAGGCTGGTAGGACAGTGTAGGGGAAGGGACGGAAGGGGTTGAAATATGAAACACGCAGAAGGAGGAAGGGCTGACAAATTCCATCAAGAACGTTGTTCCTACCCGTTGTATCTCTCCGCATAGACAGTCTGCGCGACACACGCTCCAGTTTACGCTCCACCTCGAAGTCCCTTCACCCTTTCCCTATCCCTCCCTCTCACTCTTTCACTCCCGCTGACGCTTTCATCCTCGCCGATAGAGGGACAAAGGACGTATGCTCTCCTCCACCTATCTTTACACATGAGAACGGAGGCAGAACTAGCGCCATCTATACAGAATGACGGAGATGGAGTGTTAAAAGCTTGGATGCATTTACCGTAGGAAACGCCATGCCACACACATACACACATACCTAGGGGATGAAGGGAGGTTGGGGATGTACATCACCGCCCCGCAACTATTTGTAAGCATCCGCCATGCTGGTTTAATATCCGCATCCCCGACTCGTGTTACTCGGCTTTTGCACAAACCATGTACCCATACGTCTGCACGATGTGTAATAGTTTAGCGTCATCGAGGAGAGAGCAATATGGCGCGTTTATGATTAACGTGTTTTCTACTACTCCTATATATACATACCTACATATTTCTATATAGAGGCGTGTATTGTATATGTAAACCGAAGCAATAGTGAAGAAATACAGTTATACTGCTAGAGCAGAAAGCGGAGGGTACATGCCACATGAATTATATATATATATATATATATATATATATATATTGCTGTAGATAGCATACAATTGTCCATGTACCGTATATCGTTTTATGTAGCTTATACAAGCCGGCTCGACTTGCGATTGTCGACTCTCCCATTGCGAATAACAACGGGCATGCGGGCCCGCACTCTCCGGATCGAAAGCGCGATGTGTATATATACATTTATTTACAATGACGTGGGTGTACGTAGACATACATACATATATATATATATATATATATATATATATATATATATATTTGTTCGATACAGGAATGAATACACGAAATATACAGAGTCCGAGAGACGCGAACAGAGCGCGTTTCCGCGCGCGTCCGGCTGTATGCCCGACCGAACGGAAATACAATGCAGGAGAGAAGCTATATGTACGTACGTGTTCGCGGGATACGTGCGGCACGATGATGTTTTCTCTGTTTTGGTACGTTGGTAGTATCGCACTCAGCGACCAGCTGGTGATTGGTTGCATCGGGGGTGAAAAAAGGCTCGAGTCATGGACGCACTTGGGTCGTTGGACTATCTACTGATAGCGTACGCACTGTACATGTACAAGTTATCTCTCCAACTATAGGTACGTACGTGAATTCTCGACAATATTTTACTACGGGAATTTCTATCACGACCATTTTTTCTCCCGGTCGGATATTTCAGTTCGAATCGAGCGATTGTTTTTATTAAGTTAGTCCTATCGTTACAGCGTTTTCGTTAGATTTAAGTGAAAATTTGCAGAAATGTTCTTTGATGTCATGTGTACACGCATGTAAAATTTCAGGAGACTTTATCGACTCAAAAATCACGATACTTATTCTTGAAAATTCTTGAATTTTTCGCAATGTCCCATAAAAACGCGTGTTAAATATGGCAACATTATACAAGGAGTATCTCGATCATTTTGGTCGATGAAGCTTGCTGAAATTTTGTACACATTTTTAATTATATATTATATATTATATATTATATATAAATATATTATATATAATATTATATATATATTATATTATATATATATTATATATAAATTTAAATATTATATAACAAATAAACTTTACCCAACTTTTCTTAATAAACTTAAATAAAAACGGTCGATCCACTTACAATGTGAAAAAAACGGGCATAAAATTTCATTGATATTTTGGATTTTGTTGTTGTAGCTAAAATCGCGCCAGGGCTACGTGAATATTTTTCTTATATTGTACGGGTCATAAAGTACCTAATAGAATTGTCAACGTAGGAGAGGCTCGAAATAACGTTGCACTCGTAAAAAGTCCTTGGTCGACGTTTGGCAATCCTGTGACGGTCGACTTCACCAGACTGGTTCGTTTTGGTGAACAGCAAAAAAATAAGGGCTGTTCGCGTAGGAAGACAGGTGAGAGGGAGGGAAAGAGGCTACACGAAGTCGAACCGGATACCGCCAACACCCGCGGGCTCGTAACTCTATATTTGGTCCGATCAGATACGAGACGAGAGACCACAACACAACGCCTGAACCGAGTGTGAGAATCCGTAATACCGTGGAAAAACTCCAAATTTTTCCAATTTTCGCATCCCGGACAAAGTCGTCTTATCTTCCGCCTCGCATCTGTATCCTTTTTTTCCTACCCGACGATCTCTCGATCTTCTCTGACAGAAAGGAGAAAAAATATTCGAAATACACCATTCGCACCAGAAACATCCGCGGAATTTATCGGCGAGGATCTTGCGGGAAATCAGAGCGCGTCAAAACATAATAAAAATTTGGTAATACGAAAATGGTAAAAGTTTAAAGGCGGGAGAAAGTGAGAATAGATGAATACACGGAAGGTTGGTGGTCGGGTCAAGATACAACCTAGAAGATGAGGCCAGATCTTTGAGGGGAATGAAGACAGGAGTGTGTGACGATGAGAACGTGCGAGATAGAGCGAGATGGTAAACGCGGGGGCTAAAACGTTTCCTTTTCCAACCCTGGTGCGATTCTCAACGAGCATAATGGAGATAATTGTAACAAAATGGAGTGTGTCATTGTGATGCGAAAAAAAGAGCCAAAGAACGTTTCTAGACATATCTATATATACGCTTGAAGTGTTAGAGTGGTATATATAATAACTGTAACGATCGAGGGGTTGTTCTCCCAGAGTCTCTTCTTCGTACAGCGCGGGGTAAGTGGCAGATGCATGGCGGTGAGTTGACAGCTTCTCCGATTTCCTGCCCGATGTCTACCACAACGCCGACGGCGATCGGACGAATCGCCTCGTAAACTGAGAGCCGCGTAGACGAGAGATCGCATAAGAAAAGAAACAAAAAACATAGATAAAGAGGAAGAATAAGAATCTCGTTCGATCCTCGATCCTTTTTTTCGAATATTTGTTAAAAAGAAATTGTAGAGAAAGAAGAAAATGAATCGGGGGATGAGAAGTGTCCTAAATTAGTGTTTGAAATAGTTTGATCGTATTAAACAAGCATTGTCATCCTTGAAACAAACAAATTTGTACCAACACGAATATAAAGTCGATCGAAATAAAATTGGGTCTTCCTTGGTTGTCGGAGTATCTCGATTAATATTCTCATCTTGAGCAGGGCAAAAGTCTATATGACCAAGAACCGCAAAGTTATAAGAGCGAACTTAAACTCTCTCATCTCGATTCTGCGTTACACACAGAAGCTTGTTTAATCGACTCGGTGTAGCTTGACAGCAATAACGAACAGCTCGACGATAACGAAGAGCGAGTAAACCGCGAATTGAACGGGGCGAGAGTCGCGGTGCGCAAGTTTGAGAGGGGATGATGGTGAAACGGGAGGATTGGGGGGGGGGGGAGAAGGATCCTCGTGGCGGAGGGTTGAACGGGGTTTCGATCATGCGTTGTATATACATCTACGTTGATACATATATATAGATCGTAGAAAAGCTGATGTTCTCCCCGTGCTAAAGAGAGTCCATTAGCTTTGACGCTCGTCTCAAAGGGACTCTACTCGTTTCAGCATCCTGTACCGAGTGTTTCCTAAGCATCCCTTTCTCTCCTTCCCAGCGTCAGAATCGCAAATATATACATATAGACTGGTGGCAACCCCGCCCCTCGCCCTTCCACTTTGTCTTACTCCGGCTCGGTTCCCCGAGCAAAAGCCAAAGAGCAGCATCTCGCGAGGCGTTATCGGTCTTCTTCGCGATGCCAAAAGGTTCAAATTTACTTGCCGTTGTACATTATGTATCGGAGATACACGTCAAATATGTATAAATTTAACGTATACATAACACAGTCTATACAAGCTTGGTAAAGCTTGCCGGTCCTTTAAATATTCATCATTTGTAAACCCACTTCTGGGAAACAGTTGAGACCCTCTCTCGGAACTACGAGACGTTCCTGCACGCGTATATATTCGAGTATGTTAAATAAAATCCTAAACTTCGTATAAACCCAAAGAGGAAAGAGGATAAGATTATTTTTGGTAAGCTCCGATTCGACATCAACAATCTTTTATCGCTTTTTCTTACTATTTTTTTTCTTCAATTTTCCCAGAAAACGAGGAAAAACGTTTCACTCGAACGAACTGGGAAAAAATGTGAAAAAGTCACACTCGTACAATGTATAATTTTCAACTGACCAAAATTGAGCTACCCTCTACTCTCAAGGGCGATCTGTATAACGAAAATATAATAAGCTCAAAGGACATATTTCTATG
>JAPYZT010010226.1:0-14568 GCA_030522965.1 Tryphoninae sp. A BG-2022a | reverse complement strand
TAATCAAAAAATAATTTTGTTAATTATTTTTATTTGATTTTGTTTGGTTGCATAAACGAATGTATTTTAATATAAATATATTATTTAATTAATTAAATGATTAAATCATTATTTCACTTAACAGCCGATGTTTCAATAATGATTATTATTATTTATCAAATTTTAATAAAAAAATAATTGCGTTAATTATTTTTATTTGATTTTATGTTATTACATAAACAAATGTATTCCAATGTAAATAAATTTTTCTGATTATTACCAGAACGATAAAAATGATTAACCGTTTGCGTCACGTGTCCAGTCGTTCTGCGTTGAAAGCTCCTGAAAGAATCTTTTTTATCCGACGGAGCGGAAAAAGTCTCATTACGAAAGAGGAAGCTTCATCTTGACGGACGCGCGTCGCGGCTTCAGATTCGAGCCGTCTGACTGTGACGCGCGTCGCGATAAAAAAAAAAAAAAAAAAAGTCGGATATGTCTCTCAGCCACGTGGTAATATTCTCGAACGAGCGATTCGACTCGAGATTCGAAACTGGATCGCGAACACAAGCCCCGAAGTCGAAATCGAGATCACGATCGTATAATCTTGTCGAGCTTTATCTAGATTTCTCTCCCATTGGCCAGAATCTCGATGTCTCGGAGGATTTCGCAGAGCCATGCGCAACATACGGATCGTCAAGATTCGGACAAACGGACGCAGAGACACGGGAGGTTCGTTGCCTCGGACGCCACTCGAATTCGAAGCCAACGAATGCAACTCGAGGTCGATCTTGTTACGAGAACAATTCCCTCGTTGCTCCGGACGACAAGACGGTAAGACCGAAGGGATTCAGAGACCTCTATTAATTAAAGACCGTGCCTCTTCATCCTGTTTGAATATAAGAATAATCGTAAAAAAAGAAAAATTTACTAATAAGCCAAGTTCATTAATCATTCTTACTTCACGAAATTTTCTTCGAAAAAAAAAATATTGAAATTCTATGAAGTTCGATCAAATTCATAATAATTTGATAATAATAATAGTAATTATTACTATTAATAATAATTATTATTATATTATTAACATAATAAATAATAATAATATAATTATTTTTATATTATAATAATAATTATTATTATATTATAATAATTATATTATTATTATTATATAATTATTATTAGTATATTATAATAATTATATTCTTATTATTATATAATTATTATTATATTATAATAATTATATTATATTATAATAATTATATTATATTATAACAATTATATTATATTATAATAATTATATTATATTATAATAATTATATTATATTATAACAATGATATTATATTATAATATAATAATTAAATTATTATTATTATTATTATTGATAGTATTATTTATTGATATTGATATTGATATTAATCGATCGTTGATTTAGTTAGTTAATTAAGAAAGTAAAAGACGAAGATTGAATTTTTCTAAAAATCTAGGTATACGAGACGAGGATCGCATTTACGAGCAGAGAGTAAGCACAATACTAAAATTCGTTAAAGAAGCGAACCAGCCCTCGTTTTCCGGGGCAAGGGAATTCGCGAGGTAAAAACGACCCAATGTGGAGTGGGAGGAACCATTGGAAAGTTAATTGGAGGCCATACGTTTTTTTCTGTGATTCGTTTTTTTTTCGCCTCTTTCCGTTTTTCTCTCTTCCCCATTTTCCATGTCGGAGGGGAGAAAGAAGACTGGAACGCGGTTGGTGTGGTTCGTGGAATCGGTTAGCAAACGGTATCGGAAAACAATCAGAAACGACTCTGGCAAGCACCGTTGCTTCGAAAGATCTTGCTTTTTTTTCATTCCTTTCATGGACGAGCTTGCCTCGAGCATTCCATATTTTCTTCGTCCTACCGTGAGAAAGATTTAGCTGGCGACGTGACACGAAGACTCGCGTCATTAATTTTTCTCGTACCTTTTCCACTTGCGACTGGTCGAGAACGATCGAGGCGACGTTTGACGTTCACTTTTTTGTTTTCAAGGTCGTTCTAATAAATTGGCTATAAAAAATTGGTTAGGAAAATTGTTTTCGTTCTCGAAGAATTATTGGTTATCGAATCTTCGAGATTTAATACACGGTTCATTAATGCCAGAAATTCATGGATTTCACAGAGTCTGCTAAGAGGGATCTGTGTGCTCGTGGATTATCTTGAAAGCCGAAGGACGCGTCAACGCATAGAGGATCGTCCTTAGTGTAACGTGAATTTCTGGGCGACATAATCAACGACAACAATGGGATGAAAAGAAAAGAGAGGAAATTATTGAAAGATGAAAGATAAATCTTTAATTTTTTTTTTGCACGATGTATAGATATACGTATGAAAGCTCGTGTCGCGTTTTATAAATCGAGCTCTACCTCTACCGTTAATGGGAAATTGATATCGGGAGTTCTGTCGCGTACCTATATAGCGGCTTCTGAATTAAACGAACTCTCCCACTCTACCTCACTTTCTTTCTTTCTCTCTCACTCTCTCTCTCTCTCTCTCTCTCTCTCTCTCTCACTCTCTGTCTCTCACTCTCTCCCTCTCTCTCTCTCTCTTTGTCGCTATAGCAATGCTTCTAGCCACGAGGGTAAAATTTATCTCAATAGTGGAAACTGGGTTATCTGTAGACCGGAATCTTGCCCCGGGAAGTCTCCGCAGTATAGGAAGTATCTTGGAAACAGCTATATCGCATATTCCATAGTATACTGTATTTCATGTGCACGTGCGAGTATATAGGTATGTATCAACCGTCGACGTTTGGAGGGTCGTGGATGAGAAGTTTTCATCTTCTTCAAGAAGAAATAAATACATAATGAAATCAGTAGAAATGTCACGGATTGGTCAGACTTTGAATCAATCGACATATATATATATATGTATCAACTGTCGAAGTTTGGAGTGTCGCGGATGAGAAGTTTTCATTTTGTTCAATAAGAAATAAATACGAAAGTGAAAACAGTAGAAATGCCACGTATTGGTCAGACTTTGAATCAATCGACGATCGTCTTAAATCTCTTCCGACATTTTTGTATAAATTGTATAATGCTTAAATTAATCGAATGTGCATTTCATGTCTACGTGCACATTTATATGCAACAATCGTGAAAGTTTGGTAGGTCGCGGGTGATTTTCTTCAATAAGAAATAAATACGATAATGAAGACAGTAGAAATGCCACGTATTGGTCAGACTTTGAATCAATCGATGATTGTCTTAAATCTCTTCCGACAACTTTATATAAATTGTATAACGATTAAATTAATCAAACGTACAACTCATGTGTACGTGCACATTCATATGCAACAATCTTCGACGTTTGGAGGATCGTGGATGAGAAATTTTGATTTTATTCAGGGAAAAATACACACCAGCGTAAAAACAGTAGAAATGCCACGTATTAATCAGACATTAAATTAATTGACAAACCTATTAAATTTCTTCCATCAATATTAAATAAATTGTATACCGTCTGAACTGTTGGCACACCACCAAAATGTCCACCCTTACACCGTTGTACTTTGCACAATTTCGTCGTCACGATTAATCGTCACTGCTCCGTTTTATTACCGCCTACGTTACACACCCTTATACCTCTATGTAACACCCTTATACTTTTATGTACGCAATTCCCGGAAGGTCGTGAATTTTTCAAACAGTCGCGCGCCTGGTAAGACCGCGATTGCGGTAAGGGTAGTAAAGTAAGAGGGTGCAACTTGGAAGTCGCAGCAGCGGCAAAAGTTTCCAACCCTTCTATACAGCCATACGTGGCACACTTTTATTCCATCCACATAAATACATTCTACACGTGCCCACCGAGACCAGCAGGCTCGTCGCAACAGCGATTAATCGTTGGTGAAGTAAAACCGAAAAAAAGAGCCCAACAACCCCCGGAGAATTTCCGGCATGTGTCCCCATTCGCCGATCATCGCTCATCCCTCTTCGTAACAATTTCACGATAATAACAATAACAATAAAAATTGAAGCACCCCGTATCCTTGAACCACCTCCTGCATTCTGATTCTTTCGGAACTGCGGACAACTCTCGGGAGAAGAAAATATGCTGAGGTTGACTCGACCTCCCTTATACATAAACGTGCAACGTAATCGAAGAAAAATCTGAGCTTTCTTTTAGGGAAAACTTTATCCCGCGCACCATGGGCGATCCATCTACGATGTATTCATCAAAGTGAGAAAAAAAATGCCAACTGAATCGTTTTGCAAGCTCGAGGTCCAAGGAAGCTGAGGGGGAAAGAGAGAGGTCGAAACTTACTCGCCTTCGATCGAAGCAGCGTCGACCGATCCGTCGCAGGATTCTTATATGCATAGACTCGTGTTGAAACTTCAGTCCGAGGACTAGATTCGGCCAAAACCCTCGGCTCTTTTTTCTTCTCGCCACCTGCTCGCACCAGGGACGGATCTCAATTGCTAAATCACGTTATACACCGCGGAAAATCACGACGAGAGAGAGAGGGTGAGAGAGAGCTTTCGTACGTTGCAAAGTTTTGGTCGTGACGTTCTCCAGCAGGCTGCTGCTACTCGACCGTTTCTCGTATGCTAGTTCTTCTCCGATGATGGAGAGCGAGAGGAAAAAAAACAATTTACCAAGTTTTACCCCCTAGAATTCCTCCGGGAGAGGGCGCACGTGCTCTTTCGAAATTACTCTCCACTTTTATTTTGTTTTCCTTCTTCTTCTTCTTCTTCTTTTTTTATACTTCTTTCAATATTCTTTCTTACTCTTCTCGCTCTCGATCGAGAAGGGATAAACTCGGTGCTCGTCTCGCATCACTGGGGAACAACGCTCGATCATATTTTCACAAAGTTTTTAATCTCGATTATGCAGTACGACGAATCATTGGAAAGAAATACAGTAAGCGCGAGAAAGAGGGAAAGTAGTATACGCCGTTTTAGGTCAGACAGGGAATCGATCAACGTGCTTTCTCAGCCAAGAACTCTTCGTACTGCGATGGCGGACAATTCATCCACTTTGTACTTATTTACAAGACGATTCGCACGAGATTATACTCGAGACAAATTCCAATCGATCGTTGATTCGATCTGTGTCTGACTAAAGCCTGACTTTTCTACTGTCTCGAATATTCATCTTTATTTTTCCTGGAAAATAAAAAAAATTGTATACTTTTCTCATCGAATGCTTCGATCTCTATAGAGTGTCTCTCTGCTTTTCCATTAATATTTCATTCCACCCGAAATCTAAATAGGATTGTCCGATTGTTGAGAGAAAAAAACAGGGAAATATAACGGAAATAAGAAAACGTGCTCGCGTACAGAAATATACGAACAGGTAGATGGCCCGTGGTATTTGCCGAAGGATTTCTCGAAATTCCGTAACGTGATACGAATGAGAAACGGAGTGTTTGCGATTCGATGTATATATCGTTCTCTCTCTCTCTCTCGCTCTCTCTCTCTCTCGCTCGTTTTCTCTCCATTCTCGCTGGTCGTAGATGATTTACTGCGTCCCGTTCCCGACCATTATCGTTTCCACGCGCATTTTCCCAATGCAAGCTCTCGAGAAACGCAACGTTTCCTTCTCGAAAATGTCACTAATCGGATCGTTCAGCCCGAGGCACGTAATTTCACGAGTGAATATCCAGAATTGTGTCGACTCGAAGGAATTCGGTTGTAACAAGAATAAGCTCGGAGGAAAGTTACCACGTGCTTCCACGTAACATATATCTATCGCTTTTCTATCGAACTTTTCTTATCGAGAGAACAAAAATATACAATGAAAATTAAAAACTCACCTTTGCGATGAGGAAACTTGCATATAAATCATCGTGAGTTGCACAGTCGCGAGAATTCATGTGAACAGTAATGAATCGAATTCACGAGCCAAGAAAGAGAGGGAGAAGGAGATAGAGCGAGGCGTGAGAAGTCAGGCCTCTTCTAATTGGTCCTTGCTAGTTTCCAACTTGTCAGTGTGTGTGTGTGTGTGTGTGTGTGTGTGTGTGTGTGTGTGTGTATACTCCTGTCTACACTCGAGAAAGAGATAGAGAGGAGGATGGTGGTGCTCTGGCTCGAGACAGTAAGAAATTTATCGTTCACGAGCTGAACTTTCACTGGGATTCATTTCCCAGTCGTTCGTTGAAAACGTTCTGTGAATATCCATAGCAAACTAAAAAAGCGAATAAGAAAAAAAGGTAGAGAGAGAAAGCGAACAAATGAATCATTTGTTCGTCGATTCGCAACTTCTTAACTTGGCAAAAAACTCGAATTTTCTAAACTACTATTGTATCAAAGTTTGATCTTTCTCAAAATATAATTCACACGAGGAATGATAAAAGAGATATTTATTTTTCAACTGCCAATTCTTACAAGTGCGATTCGATATCAATTCGCTTCGATATTGGAATGATAACTCCCAGTGACGAGTGGAACTAAAAAGACGAATAAGAAAAGAGGTAGAGAGAGAGAATAAATGAATCATTTGTTTGTCGATCCTAACTTTCTAAATTGACAAAAAACTCGAATTTTCTAAATCACTATTGTATCAAAAATGTGATCTTTCTCAAAATATAATTCACCCGAGGAATGATAATCTTACGAGTACGATTCGATATCAATTCGCTTAAATATTGGAGTGATAACTCCCAGTGACGAGCGGAACTAAAAAAAACGATTAAGAAAGAGAGAGAGAGAAAGAATAAATAAATTATTTGTTCGTCGATTCGCAACTTCCTAACTTGGCAAAAAAACTCGAATTTTCTAAATCACTATTGTATCAAAATTTGATCTTTCTCAAAATATAATTCACATGTTGCATGATAAAAGAGATGTTTATTTTTCTTAACAAACTGCCACTTCTTACGAATCGTTTGTTCAACTAAAAAGCCGAATAAGAAAGAGATAGAGAGAGAGAGAGAATAAATAAATCATTTGTTCGTCGATCCTAACTTCCTAACTTGTCAAAAATCTCGAATTTTCTAAATCACTATTGTATCAAAAACTTGATCTTTCTCAAAATATAATTCGCACGAGGAATGATAAAAGAGTTATTTATTTTTCGTATCAAACTGCCACTTCTTACGAGTACGATTCGATACCAATTCACCTCGATATTGGAGTGATAACTCCCAGTGACGAGTGAGAGAGCGCATCTGCCTTTACATTTCCTGTCTGTGTAAAATCGTTATATATATTATATATATATATATATACACACACACACATTTTCGAGGTATCTATAAATTCAACCCAATATGGAGATATACGTGAACGATGTTTGCCGAGCTCTCGGTTACTCCACTCATGTTTCCTGGAACGAGCCCAGTACCCGCTATACAGGGTGGGCACTCGCTACAGTTGTATTCTCTCCGAGTACTCCTCGCATCGTTGTAGAATCCGAGAGAGCCTAGGTACACTCTCTCGTATCCACCCACATTGAAATCCATGTGGAAGGGACGGAGTACGAGTGAGAACACGAAGCGAGTCTCTTCCGTTTTGGTCGGCGGCATACGGGTTGAGGGAGCGACGAGAAAGAGGTGGAGAGGGGGAGGGAGGAGGGGAGGAAGCACAAGCAGCCTGGACACGTGTACGAGACATACCGAGCGAACGACGAATCTGGGACACGAAAATCCGTTCGTATTTCGATAATCGCGAGATATATTCCCACTCGACGTCATGCACCGGTAAATTCTGACAAGAATTTTCTGCGAATTTGTAAAAATAAAATATTGACGAAGCCTTCCTGTTTTTTTTTGTCCACGAGAAGCGTTATAAGAGAAACGACATGTTTAATATTGTGAACGAGAAGGAAATATAATTACGTTTGTCTTATGGAAATTGAGGAACGAGAAATTAAGATAAACAAATTTTAATTAAAATTGTTATTTCGTTTTTGTTGTTGTTGTTGTTGTATAAATAAAATAAAAAATTGTTGATTATTGGAGGAGTAGTGGTCGAGTAATCGAACGAGATTATAAAGGAATTAGGGGTGAATTTCGTAATGCGTAGCACGGAGGAGAGTGGGCAGAAGCAAGGGGATGTCTGACACACGTTGACCTTCTCTACTTGCCGGCTCGACGAAATAGAGCTGCATCACTGGGGCGAGGAACCGCGTGTGGCAGAAACGTGCAGTCTGTTGGTAATGGCCTTTTGCAATACGAATTACGTGTCCCCTTCACTCTCAGTCCGTATAACGAGTACGTTTGCTGCTTTAGAGCAAATAATTCTCGTCTAGACTTGTCAACCCCGGAATATTCATCCCTGACATAGAAAACAATTTTAAGCCGCGAATACGGTAACGAGGTTGCAACCGGTTGAGTCGAGCGTGTAATCCTGTCGTGTATGTTTCGAAAACAAAAAACATGAAACACGGTGCGAGAAGAAAAAATTAGGCAAACGGCGTGTAAATAGTGCGACGCAAAAAATGTTCGCTCGTTTGGATTTAAATCTGGGTGGGAACAAAGAGATAGAAAAAAAACGACGAGATACGAGGAAATGTTACGCTCAGTCTCGGCTTACGGTGTTGAGTGGCCATCCGAATGGAAAAGCCTCCGCTGTTGCGACCAACTTTGCACTTCCGGTCTAACGCACGTGCTGGGGAAATGTTCTTGAGACGTTGGGGGATATAATGAGAAAGGGAAAGGCTAATGTAATTGTGGGAGACGAAACGCCATATGGACTGCTTTCGAGAATATTGCGAACTTCATCCCCTCTCCCCTTTTCCTTCACTATATATACAGGGTGAATAAGGGTGAAGTGCATAAGGGGTGCCAACCGGTATTTCAAGGTAGATGGGTTCATTACGAACAAAAGTTTCTAATAAACATTGGGGATATTGTTAATAATTTACGAGATATAAACTTTTTTAATTGGACCAATCAGAGCGCGCCAAGAAGCGCTGAAGCCACTCCCACCCACCCTAGCCGTAGACATAGCATAGATTGAGGCGTTACATTTGGGTTTGCAAAATTCAGAGCAGTCAATTTTATTGATTGTATTAGTACGCAGTCATTTTTTGTTCGCGGTCATTGGTTGCTCTGAATTTTGCCCAGCCTGTCAATACGCGTTAAAGCCGCCCACCTCCACCCCCAGCCTAGCAATAGATATAGCATAGATTAGGGCGCTACATTTAGGTTTGCAAAATTCAGAGCAGTCAATTAGATTGCTTGTATTTTTCCGCAGTCATTTTTTTCTTGGGCATTGGCTGCTCTACGTTTAGGCGGGGAGGGGGTGACTTCAACGCTTGTCGGCACGTTAGGCAAAATTCAGAGCAGCCAATGCCCGGGAAAAAAAAATGACTGCGGAAAAATACAAGTAATCTAATTGACTGCTCTGAATTTTGCAAACCCAAATGTAACGCCCTAATCTATGTTATATCTATGGCTAGGTTGGGAGTGGGTGGCTTCAATGCTTCTCGGCGCGCTCTGATTGGTCCGATTTAAAAAATGTATATCTCGTAAACTATTGACAATATCCCTAATTTTTATTTTGCAACTTTTGTTCGTAATGAGTCCATCTACCTTGAAATACCGGCTGGCACCCCTTACGCAATTCACCCTGTATATATATATATATATATATATATATAGGCATATTCTGTACAGCAAAAAGCGTAGGGAAGCGGTGGCTTAGTGTTAGCGTTCACGACTCACACACCGAAGGTCCCGGGTTCGATTCCCACCGACATCAATGAAATTTTTCTGTGCTTTTTTCTGTGCTTTCGGTGGTTGGGAACTCACCTAACGTAAGAAAAAACAATGTAGATAACCACCAGAGAATGCGTATGAGGAAAAAGGGCAAAAATTTGGAAAACGCCGAAGGACACCGTACATTGGAATTTGTGCATACAACCATCCGGTCCGATGTCTATCTACACCAAAAGTGCACACATGTTCACACACGCTCTACACGGACTTATAAAAAGAAAATATGAAATTTATAATTACCCAATTAAATCTGATTAAAAATTAATAATTGTAAATTATCAATTAATCAAAATTAAATTCCATCGATTGAACGACGAATTTCCATCACCGTCATACGCAAATCTAAAAACCCAATAAATTGTACCTAGCGTGTATAGATCGAAATGTTCAAAAGGGTCAAAATACGAATAGAAGGGTAAAGGTTCAACCACGTGTCTTGCGCAACTACCACTTATCTAGCTATTGTACTATGGCTCTGTGTGTAAACAGATGCTCCATTCGACCGCGGTGATGCGTTTGACTATATATAGACGATGAGGTGAAGAGGATAGTTAAGGTCGAACGAGAGAGGGAGGGGAATGTCCTTTGTAGCGTATACAAGTTGCACGGTTATCTAGCGCGTATAACTATCGACGATCGTGTGGGAGGGAGAATCAACAAGACTGAGGAAGTAATAGTGGCAAGATAGAACGTCGATCGTATAATCGGCTTATGATTACAAACGATGCAGAGTGGCTTTGAGTTCAGCGATGTTACACCAATATATACGTTAATTCATCGATTGAAATATCGAACGCACAGTGAATCCTTCCACAACGCAGCTATCGAGACGTTCAGCTTGAAACTGATTTAGGAAAATCACTCGTTTATTCGACCCCCTTAACAATTCCCAAAGGAGTTGCAGTTTTATTCAACGATCAAGCTTAATTTTGTTTTTATCGTATGTTTATTAGAGTGAGGATAAATTTTATTGTAAAATATTTTTTCTGATTTTTCCAATATTTTTGTTGCATAATGAATTTTCGTCAGGGGATGTTTATTTGAAATGAGAATAAATTTAACTCTCTTGGAACTTCGCAAAGGAGTTGCTATTTTATCTAATGATCAAGTTTAACTTTTTTTTATCGTATGTTTATTAGAGTGAGAATAAAATATTTTTTCTGATTTTTCCAATATTTTTGTTGCATAATGAATTTTCGTCAGGGGATGTTTATTTGAAATGAGAATAAATTTAACTCTCTTGGAACATCGCAAAGGAGTTGCTATTTTATCCAACGATCAAGCTTAATTTTGTTTTTATCGTATGTTTATTAGAATGAGAATAAATTTAATTGTTTTAGAACGAATTAACGTTTTTATTCCACAAAAATATTTTTTCTGATTTTTCCACTATTTTGTTTTGCATAATGAATTTTCGTCAGGGGATGTTTATTTGAAATGAGAATAAATTTAATTCTTTTAGTACGAATTAACGTTTTTATTTGACAAAAATATTTTTTCTGATTTTTCAAATATTTTGTTTTGCATAATGAATTTTCGTCAGGGAATGTTTATTTGAAACGAGAATAAATTTAACTCTTTTAGAACGAACAAATATTTTTATTTAGCAAAAATATTTTTTCTGAATTCTGGAATATTTTTTTTCCATAATGTTGCAACTCGAAGAAATGAACTTAATTATAAAGTTTCGTTGGAAGAAATAGCGCCGAAAGCATTTTTAATAGCTCCGATAATTATTCTTATTTTTTTTTTGTAATCCCCATTCTCGACATATTAATTATTTCCACGGGTCCGATCTTATTACCCCGTTGCCAAGTTGCATCGCCGAGAGGATTTTATTCCGGAAAGTTCGAGCGACCATGGAGAGGGAGAGAGAGAGAGAGAGAGAGAGAGAATCGCGATAAATTTGGGAGACAAGTTAAAAGAAAACGCGCCATAAAATCTTGTACCACGTAGCTGAAATACGTATGGAGAGGGGGATTACGATCTTAATTTCATCGAGGACGAAACGGTTCCTTAATGGTCCTATAAATATTATTTCGCACATATTTAAACGTTTATCACTTTTATGAAAATTTATTTTATTTCCGAGTTAGGGTTTCGCTTTGGGTTTAGGAATTTGAATTTCGTGTATATTTTCAATTTTTCCTTCCATTCGTTAATTGTGTTTTTTTTTCTTTCCGCTCGCGTAAGTTTAAATATCGTACGATATAACGAGCGCACACGTGTCGATATCTCGAAGGGACGGAGATCCAACGAAGCTCGAGGCAACGTCGAGCCGTTGCGAGAATGAATTTCCGCTGGGAAAAGTGTAAGTCGAGTAGCGACGAGAGGATTCAACTTCGATAGTACAAATATCTCGGGATGGAAGTGAGTCAGAACGGGAAATGAGATAAATGAGAAAATACGTTCATTAGTGGAGATTGGGAGGGTGGGTTAAGGGGTGGGTTTACTAAAATGCAACTTCGCATCGTTGAGTCGTTACGATAAAACTCGTGCGTGAAATGGATGAATGATGCGTTGCAAAAAATAAATTTTTCGAACAGTTTTCATTCCCGTTAGCGCGCCTCTATTATCGTCACGAACTCCTCGGGGTAAAGCAAATCCACGTGGCTCGACTCGTCGCCTATTTTCCTAATTATCAATTGCTCTCGACCCAATTAAATTAATTACTCGACTGTGAAATACAAATACAAATGTTTTTTTTTCTTTAGATCATATATAAGATATAAGATATAAGTAAATATAAGATAAAGATTATTAATACAATGTAAATAAAAATAGTGGTAAGCGTTGAAACAGCCCCCGAAAAAAATCATTTTTCTAAAAAAAAATTGTGGTTGTTTCTAAAAAAATTTAGAAAAAATTTTAGAAAATTGTTTCGAAATTTAGAAAAATGTATAGAATAATTTTTAGCAAAATTTTTATAATCATTTTTAGAAAAAATTTTTAGAATAATTTTTAGAAAAAATTTTTAGAATAATTTTTAGAAAAAATTTTTAGAAAATTTTTTAGAATATTTTTTAGAAAATATTTTAGAGAAATCTTTAGAAAAATTTTTAGGGAAAGTTTTAGAAAAAGTGTTAGAGAAATCTTTAGAAAAAATTTTAGAAACATTTTTAGAGAAATGTTCAGAAAATTTTTTAGAGAAATCTTTAGAAAAATTTTCAGAGAAATTTTTAGAGAAATTTTTAGAATATTTTTTAGAAAATATTTTAGAGAAATCTTTAAAAAAATGTTTAGGGAAAGTTTTAGAAAAAGTGTCAGAGAAATCTTTAGAAAACATTTTAGAAACATTTTTAGAGAAATGTTGAGAAAATTTTTTAGAGAAATCTTTAAAAAAAATTTCAGAGAAATTTTTAGAGAAGTTTTTAGAGAAATCTTTAGAGAAATTTTTAGAGAAATTTACAGAGTAATTTACAGAGAAATGTTCAGAGAAACGTTCAGAGACATTTTTTGAGTAATTTTTAGAAAAATAATTGAAAATCACGCTAAAGATAAATAATTTACAATGTAATTTGCTATCTCGTACGTTTATTCGAGATTTTTGTCGATACGTTTCGAGAATACGCTGTCATCGTGAGAAGTAATGAGAATGAACATATGAAGAGAAAATGACAGAAACGAGTGTCGAGGGATGACGAGAGAAAATGATTTTTTTGTGTTTTTAATCACGCAAGCCACGTTTTTCCATTGAAACGGGACAGCGCTGAGAGGTACCGGATTAATCGAACATAAGCCGGGTAGTACGCTCGAGCGTTGACGAGAAATCGAGGGTAGATTTTACGAGTGGGCGAAATATCGCGGATAAACGAGCACGGTTGATTACTATGAAAAGAACTGGAAATTCTTTTCATAATTTTTATTGTTATTATTATTATGAAAATAATTACGGGACTTATGACAAATATTTTTGAACAGAATTCAAAGAGAGTGAAAATTAATTATTTTTCAAAACATCGTTATTTTTTGTAAATAATTACGCTAATTTATTTTTATCAAAATATTTTATTTTGGAAATTTAAAAATATTTGTTTATAACCAAATATTTTTGATCGGAATTCAAAGAGATCGAAAATTATTTTTAAATTATCGTTATTTTCTGTAAATTAAATTTAATTAATTTTTGTCAAAACAATTTATTTTGGAAATTTTCAAAAATTTATTTCCAACGAAATATTTTTGGTCGTAATTCAAAGGGACTAAAAATTAATTATTTTAAAAAAATTATCGTTATCTTTGTGCAAATAATTATCTAAACTTATTAATTTTGTCAAAACATTTGATTTCGTAAAGTTTTCTAAAACTCATTTCCACCGAAGCAACGACAACATTTTGATAATCGTATATGCAAAACAAAAAGCGAAGTCAAATATTTATTTCAATAAAATATATTTTAATATCGTAAAAGCTCGAATTAAAAATAAATTTTCCCAGAATAAAAGCTCGACGATATGTTTCTCGTCACTACATTTCCGGAATTTTGCTTACTGTCTGCGTGTGTCTCCAGCAAATAAAAGCCCGGAATTCTCTGTTTTTATATTAAAATACTTCGCTAAAAGAAAAACGAAAATATTTTTGCAAATCACGAGATGGAAAATTCTTTCATTAAACTCCTCGTCGCTGTTTAAAAATAAAATTCTCTGTGTCAACGAGAGAAAAAAGAAGACGAATTTTCCGAGTCACAGCGAAATTTACATGCGTATATATATATATATATATATATATATATATATATACGGCATTTATTGAAACGGCAGAACGTTTCAATAAATTTATTTGAGTGCGATGGCTCGACAGTTATATAGTTTATGAAGGTTTTTGGTGAGGGAAAGAAATTTCTCTGTGAGACTTGGTTTTAGTATTGTAAAAAAATCGTTTATTCTATTTGTTTCTGA
>JAPYZT010010211.1:10000-12998 GCA_030522965.1 Tryphoninae sp. A BG-2022a | reverse complement strand
AACCCAACGAAAGATTCGCATTCGCGGTTCTATTAGGATTTTTAATATCTCCATTAAACATAAATCGCAAAAAGCTGTAATTATTTTGTCTCTTAAAATGCTGTTGTTCTCTTAAAATGCTGTTGATAAGCCCCTCATACACGAAAGATAAACGAGCGAGCGTGTCTCATTATCAAACTACGACTAACAAACAAAAAACCCAAACTCAAGACTCAAAATTGTTAACCACCTATCCCAAAAATTGCATACAACTATATTTAAAAATTTTCCTAAATTTCAATCCTGCGATCTTTCCAGAATAAAATTGCAAGCGTCTCTAGCCGTTGATCGTCTCGTCCCAACCCAACGAAAGATTCGCATTCGCGGTTCTATTAGGATTTTTAATATCTCCATTAAACATAAATCGCAAAAAGCTGTAATTATTTTGTCTCTTAAAATCCTGTTGTTCTTTGATTTATTTTTATTCTTTTTATCACGTATCCTAATAAGTAGTCGTACCTCCTCGAAGTTGAAATGAAAATAAGAAAAAAGCCGGTACTTGCAGTATGCATGGGAGTCTCTGTTCCAAGCCGAGGTAACATTTCTCCCTCGCGATAAGATCGTACCGGAAATAGAATTTCGTAAATCGTTCAGCGCGATTACCCAGTCTCACCGGTGATGTACATACACTATCTCGCCTGGTATACCGAGAGAGCGACACATTCAGGGAGCATCGTGCACAGTCTCTACCCTTATAATATCTCTCGAGGAAGAACCTGTTCCCTCCTCTTGCTTCGACCTCCGCTGTGTGTGCCTTTCCTCACTGTTGGTATAGCCAACAGGTTTATTTCAGTGTCGTGCATATATATATATATATATATATATATATATTCATATATATATATACGTTTATGCCCCTCTGTCCCTCATGCAATAATTATATACGAGTTCCTCCTCTATGCACGCATGCGCGCTGGGTACCAATTCAAATATTTTTCTATTCCGGTCGTGCGAAGTAAAAAAAGGTAACAAAACGGTAAAAAAAAATGCGAACCAGCACATTTTGCACGACCTGAATTTGTACTCTACTTGAAATAACAATTTTAGCCGGAAGAAAATAAAAACTAAAAATTTCTTAGCTAGTGGAGTTAACGATCTTTTATTTAATTCCGAATCAAACAAACATTATCACTCAAATTTTCAAGTTATTTCAATTTCTATCCACTTGTTTTATTGGAACGAAAGAATAATGAAAGAAAAATCAATGTTTCATCGAAACAATGATCGATTATTAAAAGTAATTCAATTTAACGATCTTTTCGGGCGATGCTCTTAATATTATCGGTAAATGAGGACGTTTGGCACGTGCGTTGCGGGAGACTCGAATGCCCGCACACGTGCTGTTTTTTCTTGCGCCGAAGGGGAAGTACGTTTCTCTCTCTCTTTCGCTTGCTCGCTTGCTCGCGCGCGCGAAACTCTTGACTTCGACTCGATGACGATGCCCTCCTCACGTCTCCGGCGATGATGATATCTCGCCGTCTCGTTCTCTCACGCTCCAAACTTCCTTTCTACCTCTCACCTGCTGACTTTCTCCCCCCTCTTCATCTTTCGCTTCTACATATATGTGTGTATATATATATATATATATATATATATATATATACATATATATATATATAGATATACACATGTACATACCCTGTGTAATCGTACACGCCATTCTCCCTCTCTCTCTCTTCTCGAACTTGGCAGTGAAACGTCAAAGGCATTGACCGCGTTGAGGCCACGATTTAAATTGAGCAAGCGGCATTATTACATCTCTCATAAGGATTTAATATACGTATAGATATATTCGAAGATATCGATCTATGGAAAATATATGTCACGGTCTTAGACTTCGACAACTCGTGGAGATTAATTTTAATGGATTGATTTTAATTCTATAATAATACAAAATAAGTATATTTTCCTTTTATTTTTTATTTAAAATTATTTTTAATTAAACAATTTATTTTAAAGAACAATTGATTGACATTAACACCCGGATTCAATATATTTTTCTTCAAACTTACTCTCGAGCAAAAAATTAATTTTTCTAAAAATTTTTTTTTCCTTTTTCCAGTTTATGAACCGTCGGACCGCATCAATATGGATATACAATTTACATGCTTTTATTCTCATGATACGAGTGATTGGACGGGCAGCAATTGCTGGAGTTACCGTATCCGAGCGGATGGTACAACACCGCGCTCGCTCGCGTAATTGCCAATCTCGTTATGCACCTGCGATATGTAACGAGTGTCTATCGAGATGTATATATCTATTATGTTATTAGAATGGAATGGCGGTAACGTAATGCACACATACATACAATGCTAGTGCACTCGTGAGTATTTTTCATCATCATCGTTGTCGTTCTTGTCATTATTATCATTATTTTGTTTGCAATGATTATCATGATTATTATCATTGTGAATCATGTAATAGGCCTAGGCTTTACGTCCTGGATGTCCGCGTGGACGACTTACGCACTGAGTGGGCACTCGCTCGGTGCTTAACTGTGTTATTGTCGTGCATATACTTACAACAGTTGTGTGTATATATATATATATAGATAGCATATTGTAGCAGTTTTGCTAGTAACGGCTCCAGGGAAGTACAGCAAGGCTCACTTCCCACACTTCCAGATCCACCTTTTCTCCTCTTTTGCACACTGGCTCTCTCGTGCACTCGTTCTATTATTCGATCGGCTCTTGGCCTCTACGAACTCACCTTTCGAACAAGATAACGTACCCAGTTGCAACCTTATTTATATATGTGTATATATATAGAGAGAGAGAGCGGGAGAGGAGGGCACGCACATACATATTATAGGTATCTATAGAGTTTGTGCGTTTTATATACCTGCTTACTGAGATTAGCCTTACATTCAAGATATGATTTTAGGTTTGATTGATGTCGAAAATTCTTATTCAGGACAAGTTGATAAAAAGGTAACGAGGGTCCAAAATGATGATCC
>JAPYZT010010211.1:0-5000 GCA_030522965.1 Tryphoninae sp. A BG-2022a | reverse complement strand
CGGGCGTCCGATTTCCAAGCGCTTCTCTCTTTTCGTACTCTCTCCCTCTCTCTCCCTCTCTCGCTCTTCCTCTTCCCCTCTTTCTCTCTCCGCCATGGTTTTTTCTTGTCCTCCCGAGGCCCTTTTCTCCCCTACTTAAAGATTTATCTTGAAATTTTTAAAATCCCCCCCTCTCTCTCTCTCTCTCTCTCTCTCTCTCTCTCTCTCTCTCTCTCTCTCTCTCTCTCTCTCTCTCTCTCTCTCTCTCTCTCTCTCTGTCCCTTCCTTCTACTTCGTTCCCCCCGTCCTTCTCAGCCCGCCCTGTCCTTCTGGAGTTTCGCGCAAAAGTCTTTCGCGTCCCATATAATAATGCTCCGTATGTACCGTGGAGGGCAAATATCCTCCCCGCTCGCGTACCAGGGTACTCTTTTCTCCTCCTTTCCTCTCTTTCTTTCTGTTCCTCTCTATCACCTGGAGAAAACGTCCGAGTGAGAGAATACACGATGCGTATACAAGCTGCAGCCCCCCGGTCGCAAAGTCGTACGTGGGGGAATGCCTCTCTCGATCTTACGTTCGAAACCCTTTGGGTGATTTTTGCACGGGCGTAGAGCACAATACGCCTGTGTGATCCCACCTCGAAAACCTTCCTTACGCTAAAACGCCATTTTTTTATACGTACCAATTTTCTTCCTCCCCGTTTGAATTTTTCATCTACAACACCTTTCTTCAACGATTCGCACCCTTGAAGATAAACAGAAAATTCATATTTTTATACACAAACAATTATTTCATTTATGGATTTTCACGAAAAACAAAAATTCGTGATTATATTTCAAATTTTAACATTTTTCTCCTCATTCTTCCTCCGTTATTTCTATAAATAAATAAAAGCTAATATCTTAAAAATTCTCTAGCGAATTGTCGCTTACGCCCGTGTACACTGGAGAAAGAAAGAGAGAGATAAAGTGAACGAGCGCGGGAGGGGTGGGGGTGGGGGGGGGCGGGGCTTTTATCCCTGCACAAGGGCCCTCGAGGGTCCGAGGCCTCGTTACGTTGCCGATCTTCGACAAGAAAATTTGCCTCCGAGCTTCGGATTGCGGCGGCGGTGGTTTGCTGTACACTGTACATTGGGCCCGATGGTCCACCGTTGGGCCCTCCCGACTTTGCGTCCTCACCGGCGAGCTCTTTCTCCCTCCTCCCACCCCTTCCTCGTATCATTCTGCCACAGAAGATATCCCCTCTGCACTCTCACCCCCGTTCCCCTCTCGCTCTCTGTCTCTCGCATCTTGATTTATCGGTCGACATTTTTTCGCGAGACTTTTATTACGTTTTAATCCGACGCATATTTAGCAGCTATAGGGAGAGAGACTGAGCGCTATATAGACGAGACGAAGCAACCAACGATCGTGTACTCGCTCCATCTCTCTCTCTCTCTCTCTCTCTCTCTCTCTCTCTCTTCATCTTTCCCTCTCGTTCTTCCAGGCTCGACAATTGCCCCGGGCAACAGAAGCTGCTTCATCGATGCGCTTCAACATATGCAACAACGAAATAAAAATAAAAGAATATAAATATATATATATATATATATGCATATGCAGTTTATGTGCATGTATATATATATTTATATATATATATATATATATATAATTCATGCACTATGTACACCACAGTGCTTGGCCCCTTCTCCGTCGAGCCACGAGACGATATTTGGGTGAAGTCCACTGTGAGCTTGACCGATCGCGATCGACGATGATGATTCGGCGCCGCGGTGCTTCACTCGACTCTCATCCCTTCCTCATTCTCTTCATCGTCTTCCATTTTTGATCGCTTCTTTTATTTCTTCCTTCATTCTCTCTCACACTCCTTTTTCCTCGTATCTCTCGTTCACGACGTTGCCACAGGAAAATAATCGATTCGCGAGACGATTCTCAACGACGTCTACTTGAGTATATCACCATCTTCTTTATTTATTTTAATGTAGATGTAGATAGAGATAAATATATATATATATATATATATATATATATATACATATGTAAACGCACGAGGGTAAAAAAACAGTCGAATTAATATTGTTTGTGTAATTAGAAGCGCAGCGAGAGAGCAGCGAAGATCGCTCTTACTCCCTCGAAGTAACGTCGTTCGAGAAAATATTCTTCATTCTCTCTTTTCACAAAACGATTAGAATATTTTTTGTTTTTTTCTTGATTTAGAAAAAATTTTATTTTTCCACAAAACGAGGGTGCAATCTTTCTTTTGTTTATTATCGTTCATCCAGATACTCGATGCGGCTGAAATTCGGTGCTTATCGCGTCGAATATCCTCTGATAAGTTTCCGGTCCGAGGCCAAGAAACGCGTCTCTCCTTCGTCGTCTTCGTCGTCCAAGGAAATAATCGTCGTAATCGTCGTTCGTCGTTGGATTTACCTTGGCGTAATAAAGCGCCGCAAAACCGCTGTATATGAGAAGCGCAGCGGTGGCAAGCTGTCGACAAAACGAAAATTATTCAGATGAACGAATAAGAAAGTAAAAAAACGTGGAAAGGCGTAATTGGAAATAAAAAATGGAGTGATATTGTTATTATATTAACGCGAGAGGTCGTAAACGTTGAGACGAGCGAGCGAGTGGGTTCCTCTTCGTGCCTTGCGAAGGACCGAGAAATAGGAGGAAAGCGCGTGGTAAACGCGCAAGACGTTCACTCGTCGTCTCGCACACAGCGCAGACGTCGTAAATTAAACATAAACCAAAAAAAAAAGCATACGGGACAAATAAGAATTGTACGAAATAAAAACTACGAGACGAATGGACGAGCGGGAAACAAAGAATCGTGCAGCCAATTACAAACGACGAAAACAGAACGATAACGAAAGAGGAATGACGAAATGAACTTCCGCTCACTTCCGACAGTTATTCTTTCATGGTTTTACTTGGCTTACATATGTATGTATAGAATGGTACAGCTATCATACCGATCTCTTCGTTCCAGACAATATAACGTCTGGAATTGTACAACTCGATATAACGCAGACACGCGGAAACTCAATCCCAGGAACGAATCTTCAAAGGTGCATCTTATATTTTATCACGGAGATAAATTATTTCGTTTCGATGTTAATACATTTTTTAAACTCTTTCGAATAATATTTACTTAAATTGATCGAATCGAATGAATTAAAATGAACTTCAAAGACAAATTTTTATAAATTTTTGTATCGTTTCTTTGAATTAATTAAATGTATAAAAATCGATCGAATCGAATGAAATTAAATGAACTTTAAAGACAAATTTTTATAAATTTTCGGATCATTTATTTGAATTAATTAAATGTATAATAATCGATCGAATCGAATCGATATTTGAATCAAGAAATGATAATTTTTTTTATACGAATTGATATTTATCGTCAAGATTCAACCAAGTGGATTTCGACGATAACGATTTACCTACCTGGAAAACGGCCCAGAATTTGTAACTGCCCTCGTTGATGAGAAAATCGTAGTAGCCACCCCAATAATCGATCTTCCCGTGTGATATCGCCTTAGATTCGGGCTGATCGTCCATCTCGTCGTCGTGTTCATCATCGTGTTCATCCTCGTCGTGATCCCCGCGTTTATACCATCTTGGATGCCTGTGAACGATTTTTGTTGTTTCTTATTTCATCATTTCGCTCGAAATAATTCGTCGAGCGTTTTTTATCAGCAATTTATCTGAGACAACATTTGTTCATTCCAATTGATAATTTGTCGAATGTAAATGTATTTTTCTTTATCAAAAAAAAAAAAATAATTATTCTGTTTTTTATTTTTGTATTTTTGTTGTTGTTTTTATAGAATTGAGGAGAACCTGATGGACTGCACGGTCGTAGCTACAGCCGTACTCTCGGTCGTGACATTATCCACGGTTTGGCTAGTTCTTCGTCCTTTCGCGTCATCGTGAACGTAGCTGTTTGCCCACTGGGCGCACAGCGACAGGAGGAAGAGACTACGAATGAGGCGCGCCGTTTCCATGATACGCTTCCCGTTACCGATTGATTCGGGACAAAATTGTCCGTGAAAAAGCGCACCAAGCCGTGAATGTCCGTGTTCGCGCGGTTGCTCGAGACGCGAAACGTGAATAATTTCTTGGACCGGTGTAAAACCGTTCGCGTCGATGCGTTCTCTTCGACTTTTATACCAGAATTCAAGGACATCCGAAGAATTTTCTTTAATACATTTTCGTTTTTTTGTTTTAAATTTAATTTTTCATACGCGCGTGCAAATACACTTTAAATTTTGCACAGAGTTCACTAAACGACGTTCACATTATTTCGTATGGGAAAATATCGACAGGTTTGATGAGACTCTCGCACTCTTGGTGATCTTGATACGATGATAATCCCGACTGTTTAAGATCCATCTATGGACGAACACGTCCGATGAACTGGAGGGCTCGTCCTCTTCTTCCTCGTCTTCTTCGCAACTTCGTCATCGCCAAGACGGTTCGTACACGAGTCTCTTCGTAACTGTAAGATCGGTAACGTTAAGCAAACGTTATCCTCGACGATGCTAAATAGTCCTAATTGTTACAGATATTACGAAGATCGGTCAGAAACCATAGAGACGAGACGGAGGAATTCTGTGTCGGGGAAGCTGGAAAATTTTACTCCTGAACGCGGACGAACTCGTTTCGTGTGCTTCCGCCATTTTGCTTTTTTGGTTTTTTACGACGTTCATTGAGTAGTTCGAGGCTTTCGTTTCTTGAATTCTCGGATTTTGGATAACTGGTAGAATCGTTCTAATATACATTGCTATAGGATTTATGGCATTAGTTTGGTCGAGAGTTTGGTAGGGAACAACGAGGGTAGTTTCGTAGGGAACAATTTTTTTTACGACGTTCATTGAGTAGTTCGAGGCCTTCGCTTCTTGAATTCTCGGATTTTGGATCACTGGTAGAATCGTTTTAATATACATTGCTATAGGATTTATGGCACTAGTTTGATTGAGAGTTTGGTAGGGAACAACGAGGGTAGTTTCGTAGGGAACA
>JAPYZT010010194.1:0-11091 GCA_030522965.1 Tryphoninae sp. A BG-2022a | reverse complement strand
TTAACAATATCCATAATGTTTATTTGCAACTTTTGTTCGTATTGTGCCCATCTACCTTGAAATCCCGGATGGTACCCCTTACGCAATTCACCCTGTATAAGTCAGTTTTATTTATTTTAGTTATAAATTCCTATATATATATATATATATATATATATAAAGAAATTTATAAGTATACGACACACGTGAATTTTTTTTAGATATTTTAATTTACATTTTGCAGTCAGTAAGAAATATTTCTCGTCGTTAAAATACTTCGAACTTAGCGATGATAGTGCATATCCGGTACATCGTTGGGAATATAACAATTGGTGAAATTTAATAAGCATACAATACAACCCCTTTTCGTACCTTCGACAGGGTGGAAAAATATTGTGACGTTTTCCTTTGCAATATGAAACGTCGAGCGTGACATGATTAAAGAGTCGGCAGTCAACGCGGAACGAACGATGAGAGGGCGTGTTAAATTTCGTGTGAGTAATGGACGAGAAATTCTCATCGGTGAATAAAATTAATCGATGCGACGATTAATCGATGAGAACGCGTAAAAAAAAAACCTGTTGGACGATGCGAGAAGAGGGCGTAGGATATTCTAGAATTATAAGAGGACTGACTTTTCCGAGACAAGGAAGCTCGACGAAAGAGGGACTTGGTGGTAGATGACAGGGTGAAGCTCGAGAGATAGCGGTACTTCATTTCCTTCCGTCTCATTCACCTCGCCATTTTTTTTTCGCCCTGAAATCTCGTCCTGAAATTCTTCTCGTACTCGAGGAAGCCATAGTGAGACGTACCGACCCTTGAGGTAAGAGGCTGAGACGCGGAAAGGTGTCGGAGTCAATAACATCCAAGTTACCCCCCCCCCTCGCCCTCGTCGTCATCACTTCCCACGACCAAGGAACGCACATTACGACCACTCGATCTTACCCAAAGTGTGAGAATAAAATTCCCAGTAAAAAATAAGAGCTAAAAGGATAAAGTACAAAAAGAAGGAGGTGAAGGTAAGAATGGAAAAGATACGAGGAAAGATGAATGAGGTACTGGAAGCGATGAGTGTCGTGATAGAAAAAGAGAAAGAGAGAAAGGAACGAGGAACGAGGTGTAGATACGTAATTGGTCAAATCAACGCGAGGAGCATAACGCCTAAAAAAAAGAAGCACAACTAGACAGAACGAAAAGATTTTTTTCAAATCTTCATTTCAACTAACCTCTCCAACGTCGTCCTTATTCCCGTATCTTTCATCGTTCCATCCCCGAAGGATTGCATAAAATTCTTCGAAATTATCAGTCGACTCCTCTTCGTTGCTTTTAATTCCGGTATAGTGGGAAGGACAGGGGTTGAAATTCGTTTATCTTACGGATCTGTAAATTTCGAGTGGAGAATGCGGCGGGATGGAAAATTCAGGCTGATGCAAAGGAGAGAGCGAGAGAGGTCACGGTACGACGAGAGAACCTCGAACTATTAAATCGGGGCGCGGTGTGCACCCTGAGAAGGAGGACAGAGGGTGAAAATTAAATCTACCAACACACGTACGAACATACACGCTCTCACGAGTGTATGTACGTAGGACGAAGCATGTGAGCGTTCATGGCGCTTGGAACACGACCGCTAGCTCTTACCTAACTTTCGGCCTCGACCCTCTCTTTTCTTTCTCTCTCTCTCTCTCTCTCTCTCTCTCTCTCTCTCTCTCTCGCTCGCTCGCTCTTCCTCCCTCTGTCTCTCTTTGCTCTTTCACCGTCTATCGGTTCACACGAAACGCTCGACTTTCCCACGTACATAGTACCAAAACTAGCTCTCTTCCCTCTGCTGAACTCTTCATTCAACACATATATGTACGTGCTGCACAGTGTCATCTCACTACCAGACACAGCCGCAAACACACACCCTTTCCTGTGATGAAACGAGCTTGAGGCTGCGGTACAAATGTACTTTCTCTCGTCTCTCCGTGTCCGAGGGTGGTATATCCTATCTCTGGTTACCTTTATACACCCCGCACCCTACTACCCCTATTTCTGTCTTCCTCTCTGTCTCTCTCCGTCTCTCTTCATCCCTTCAACGCGCGTTTCTATCCCCGAAGAATTTACCACAACTTGTGTGTTTCTGCGGTTCGGCCGTCAACCCTTTGTTATCTCGATCCCTGGGAAAAAGACCAGAGATGTTCGTTGCTTTTCATACACGTTAAATGTCAGAGATCGTTTATCTTCTCGATACGGTACATGTTCTTGGACGATAATGAATATAGATCGTCTTATAAAAATATGATTTATGACTTGGGATGATGCTGGAAATGTTGATGTATATTTTATTAGAGTTTAATTAATTAATTAATTAATTAATTAATTAATATTGTGATTAGATATTGACAATAATATTGTATAATTCGTTTCACATTCGACTTTATAGTTACATTCTTTCTAAATCGTTGTTTGTGAAAAATGTTTTGATCTTCGTCGAATACAACTCCGACCAACTTTGCGATGTAGTTCAAACGCTTTTTTTTGTCTCGTCGTTTCGAGATCAAACGTAGCTAAAAGCCACGATCGAGATTCCTCGCAGGAAAAAAGAATCGATATTTTTTCTGTCATTTTCGAAGAGAAATTCTAGTAATATACGAGTATCAAAGGGTCGAGTTACGCGTACAAGTTATATCGTATACGTGTGCGGTGAGCCACGTGCGCTTTTGCTGCGATTGGACGTATCACGAGGGTTGAATCGAGGGATCGGGTATGGATATGTAGGAAAAACCGAGAGAGGGATTAAACGTAGCGATAGATTCATCGAATAACGATATCGCGACTGCTCGCTCGCGCAATCCTACCTACCCTCACGGAATAGCTGGCTCTCTTCCCCCCCCCCTTTCTCTCCCTCTCCATCTCTCTCTTTACTACCCTAGTGTAGCAGTGGGGGGATTTAACTTCCGACTCTGACCGCCTGGAATGCTAGGGACGTAGAATCGTGACCGCAAAGCGATAACGGGCATACCGGGCTCGACGCTTTCGACAGCCAATCTCTGACCGCACAAACAAAAATGCTACATATGGACCATTCAAAATCTCCCCAAAGATTGCAAAGGCTTTAATAAATATTCTTCGTAAACGTAAGATATGATAATATTGATAAATGGATAGATACGCAATATTTGAATATCGTACACGTTTCCGCTTTCGATAATCACCGGAAGTTAAAAAAATCATAGCTTTAACACAGTTTTTGAGGTTGTCGCTTTCTAATTTCCGAGAGTCGGAATAATAACTATGATTTCCACGTACAAAATTTATGTTTTTGTTAATTGCTCCGGTCCCGAAACAATTTCCTTAGGCACATATAAAATCGTAAATTCTTCACTAATCACGAATATCAAAGTCCATTTCCTCTCGCATATTAATTCAGTTTTCTCGAGATTTTACATATTAATTTTGATCCGTCGTAGGAATAACCACAATTTTCGTCACGTACAAGAAATTTTCAATGAAAATACGTACTCTTGCAATAATTTTTCCTTCGACGAACAATTTTTTTCCAGGCGGAAATAGAGTTTCGCGAAAAGTCGATTTTTCGAGGTTTCGCGATCCCCATAGAACCTCACGATTCCAATATATCCCACAGTTGTCTATCGCGCAGCAGTGACAAATCTATATCGATATATTATGTGCGCTGGGGTGTTTGTATATAGCCGGGTAGAAACGTCGGACTCGCTCGTCTTCTCGACATCCCCGTCGAGAGCCCGGCGAGAAGAGTCCCAGCGCACGTGATGCGAAAACCCAAAACGATCGCGGGGTTAGTGAAAAATAAAAGTTATCGGGACGAAGAAGCGAGTGTGCCCGGGTGTTGCGAGAAGAAAAATCCGGAAACGCGAGACCATGAATTACACTTTCCCACTGGCGAATGTCTCGAATTACGTCGGATGAGCTTCGTTTATTTTTCTTTTCTTTTTTTTTTTCTTCTTCTTCTTTTTACCTCTTCCCAGCAATTTATATATTTGTCTCTATCTCCTTCGCTCGCTTTATCTCTCTCCTCTCCCACTCCTCACTTCCGTTTCATTGCTCGTGCGCACTTCCTCTTTTATGTTTGAGAAATGTCGCGACACGCGGACCGTTTCTCATCCGTGACCTCTCGTCCATCCAGCAGCTTATTCTTTTTTTTTCTTTATTTTCACCCTTGTCCACTATCCCATCGTGTAGAGAACCATCTGTTCTCGGATTATTCGAATGTCGCTACAGTTTCCTCGTGAAGATAGTAAACTCATGATTTTCTTGGAAAATCATAAATTAATAAACACGCGAAATAAAATATACGTTAAAATACTTTATCGCAACTCGTAATTCTAAAAATCTCACGAACGCGAAATCGCTTGTAAATTTTTCCATGAAATAAATTTCTCTCCCGTGTCGCATTGACGTATCGACGTTTGATACTTCACATTTCCTTATCGCGTAGTGTGCAGTATTGAAAAATCTCGGAAAGCGTACGCGACGAGATTTTTACACCCGGAAGCAATTACTCGTGAGCAAAGGCGAAAAAGAGAGGCATAAAAAAAGTTAACGCGAAGCGAACCCTCTCGCGCCCTTCCTTCCTTCCTTCCTCCCTCCTCCATCCCCTAATTCTGCATGGAGCAAGAATCTTGGCCATGTCGCCGCGAAGGGGTCGCGCAAACCGATTTCGTGCCCACGCGCTAGATTTTTTCAGCGCAGCAAAAGAGAGCGAGAAAGAGGGAAGGAAGAAAAAAAAACAGTGTACAGAGAGAAGAGCGAACGAAAGAAAATTCGTCGTGCGTCTCTCTCCTTCGTCCTCTCTAACCATTCATCCTTCCTCGCTCGCTCTCGCCCTTTCTGTCGCGTGGGGCGTCGCGTGCTACGACGTGTGGCTTTGTGCCAGGTCGGTGACCGTAATTTCGTCGTGTGCTTACCGCGCGGCGTTGCTAAAGAAAAATGCACGCGCGAGAAATATTCCTTACGACAGTCCTTTCCGCAACTCTCCTGCAGTCTCTAACTCCCCCCCCCCTCTCCCCACCCCACCTCCCCTCTCTGCATTCGCACCCCTTTATTTTCTTCCACATTTTTCTTAACCCACCCCTCTATCCCTTTCCCCATCGTTCTCTCCATTTCTCGCCCTTTGTTGTATACAACAAGGGCTGCAAAGAAAATTCTCATTTTTTATAAGAGAGCGAGAGCTATGCGTCGGTTCTTCTAACTTTACAAAAGTGTCGACGTGAAATGCACCAAGAGAGAGAAAACACCGAAGGGTCAATATCCCTTTTAACACAAAGTTCTAGGCGAATCTTTCGCAACGAATTATTATTGCAGTATTTTCTTTTATTTCTTTTTATTATTTAATTGAATAATCCAGTCTCGATCCCTTTGGCATCGATGATATTCTAATTAACATTGAAATAGGATCCTAATTAATAAGGGTTGATCAAGTTCGGTATGTATTGTATTATTACGCGTATGAAAATTATTAACGATGATCGCGCATCGGGTGTTTTAATCGCATTATCCTCGCAGATGGAAATCAATATTCCACGAGGAAATAATGAAAATGATAATTGAAATAGAGGATACAGTGAATTTATGGAAAACCCTTGTGCATTATCTATATAATAGTCGTATTAAAGGAACGGTAAATGGTGTTAGGGTTGAAAATGAACGAACGAAACAATCGAATCGTTAAGAATTGATTTATTCACAAATAGAAAATAAATTCAATTCTCAATAAAACGTTAATTACAATCAATATTTAATTGTTTTGTTTCAGGTCTCGAAAGAGTACACGATCGTACATCCTCCGTTGCCACCGGTGGCGACTTCCGGTGTGCCAAATAGTCTTGGTTTACGAATGGAAGCCGAGCCGAGACACTTCGAGGGTGGCGATGGTTCAGTGACGATTCGTTGCGTCGCTTACGTCGGTACGAGACGCTTCGTCAAAGAGAAAACCGTACACATGGCGCACGTGAATAATCAAAGGCTTAGCGCCGGTGATCTACGAGGGTCTGGAACGTCCAACAGAATCGTCGGTAGCGAGGGACATTTTTTCATCTTTATTCTCGTTGCTCTTGGCTCATACGTTTGTACGTGACTGCCAGTCGGATTATTAGCTTGAGACGACGAGTGTTGTCCGCGATTAGCGACAACCGGAAGTTCGACTCCGTCGATCGACTCGTCGAAGTTCGCCAAACGATCGATCGAGTCGAAACGTACGTGTGTCGTTTCGCGTCGTCCTCGCTTCTGGGTCAGCCAACGCGAGCTCGTATAACCCGTGGCGTGATATTAATCCGCAATGTTCGCGGTCCGCGGTTGAATGTCAGTCGTCCGTTCGCCCCTGTGTGCAGCTCGCTGCTGCTCTGCTGATGGCGGTTTGGCTCAAAACGTCCACGTTATTCGAGGACGCCCTCGAGGCACAAACCACCGCCGCAATAGCAACAGCAGCTCCCGGTAACCCCCAAACACTCCCCACCCTCCACCACCCTCAAATCGTTTCAACAGCCGAGACGAAGCTCCGTCACGGCGGATATTCTTGATCCACGAACCTCCCTCGTACACATCTCGGGAACTCTCGAAGATTTCTTGTATATCGACACATCGATCGATCCTTCGCGATCACATCGGGTTAAATCATGATTTATTGTAACGAACGCGTATTAAACGCGCTACGTCATAATTCCTTTTTTTTCTCTCATTTTTTCAATTTTATTCCCATTTATTCCTATCGACAACTTTTCGACATGTTCATTGTAAGCTACGGGATTACAATGTAATATTACTCTTGCTTGTATTGTTGATCCAAGCTACAGAAATCTCATGTCGAAATTGTTTGAAATTCTTTGTTCGCTCGTTTATTCTTTCGTTATTTTCCTGATAATTAGCAGGATATGTTTCCATCCAATTAGGATGACGAGTCAATGCTTTGATCACGTAAATCGACTGACACGTTCGTATCGTCGATATTTGAATGAATTGGTAGTAACGTTCCGATTAATGAGCAATATATAGATTGCAACGTGTATGATACGTAAAAAAACTCTTCAATCATAGCCTCACCGAAGCCACGCGAAGTTGTCAAACTACTGTCAAATATCGTTTGCACTCCATTTGAAAGAGATAGAGATGGAGATAGAGGTAGCCACAGCAACGGCACGAACATTCGGTGTCCCAGACTGATTGGGAATCCCAATTTTCCCCCCGTCGATATTCGATTATAGCATCGGATGACCCGTTTTCCGATTGGGGATTCGGCATAATTAACGCGTTTCCGGTTACGAGAGACTGGTCAACGTTACTCGTACCAAATGTACTCTGTAACATTCGATTCTACGTATTGAGATTAGAGGGTACCAGTGATTGGCCAATCTGAACAGTAATTAGTTCCCCCTTCAAAACGTTCCTGACAATATTGAGAACGCGACACCTGGTATTCAAGACGATTGTCGAATTAAAAATAATCGTTTGCTCATTCGCATTCGAGACATTAATTAAAATTCTCATAAACAAGATAAAAACTTTGATAACATTGTCAAAATATTTAATATCTTTCTCGCAATTTATTAACATTATTTCCTCCTACGTCCCTTCGTTCGGTCTATTTAATCAAGGGCGATTTTCGATCAGAAACGCTATCCCTTATTCGTTCCCAGTCCGGAAAGAAGGGTCAGAAATTGGATAGAATTGTGCCAATCACTGTGTCGGTCCCTGTTTATCGGAGAGTTCATATATAACCAATGGTATCTCCATTTGATACGTGCTTCTCGAGTCTCGCAGAGCTAGAATCTCTGAAAGCTCTTTGGCGAACGCACGATCGACCGAGCCAGGCCACACATATCCGAGCAACGTGCTTCGACCGCACCGAGAGCCAAGTCCGGTAATTGGCGAACCCCTATAAGTTTTGGACGTGATATAGCGCTTACTACATCAACGCCATCTTTATCTAACTCGCTAGAGCCAACTGATATCTCTTTCGCTATATCTATCTCCCTCATTCTAGCGAGCACAGTCAATGAATTTCGGTTTCGTGACTCTACATTCGGAGATTGATTGCCTATACGCTAAAACTTCGACGTATATATATATATATATATATATCCCTATTTCGGCCCTGCGATTTCGCGGACCGGCCATTAGATCACGGGTAGTATGCGGTGGTTAACTGTGAATGGCGAACGTTGCTATCTTCGGGAGGAAAATAGAAGCATGGAGAGAGAAGATCGATCGAATTTCAGGAGAATCTCAAATGGCGTAATTGAAGCATTGACTATCCAATGACCGATGTGTATATGCATAAACAGAAAATCTGTCGCGAGTCCGTGGAAACCTTGGCTGTTGGCTCGGTAATTGCGAGAAAGTATAGATACGTGAGTGACAGAGAAAACAAAAAAAAAAAAATATATATATATATATATATATATATATATATATATATATATATATATATATATATAATCAAATACATATAAATTTACATATGATGGCAGCTAAGAGTGTGATTCGATGCGATATGTAAGGAGCGACGTTACGAATGATACAATTATTATTAATTGAAGTATGAAGCGAACGTGTGAATAAAAGTGTATTATTTGTATAGGCTTAATTAATTAATTATTCAACATTAATTCTGCGACGATCGATAAAACGTCGATGTGGGAATGTGTGAAAAATATTTGTGAATTTGTCCAAGAGAATGTTTCTTTTGTTAACGCGCGAGTGAGTGATTTAAAATTCGTGAAATAAAGTGGTTAATTGTAGATAATTAAGGGACTCCACGCTGCGACTGGCCTCGCTGCACATATCATCCAGGCGACACGCTCACACTTATACACACGCACATCGACGAATAAACTACTTTTTTCATTCATCGCACAATCATTCGTCGTAACGTTCCAAAGGAATTTCGCAAAATTTTCATGGAAAAGAATATTTTGATTTTTTCCATTTTCTTTCAATCGCGATCATCGTAAGGAATTCATTGTTTCGTGAATCTTTCGCGTTAAGTTTGTAAACGAGGAAGAGTGTGTCAACTTCTCCGCGCAACAGGAATCGATATTTCAATTTTACGGGTCTCGCGAAAGTTGGATAAATATATTGTAAAGCCTGAGGGGTATTTTTCCCGAACGCCTGCAAAATTGGAAAAGGTACGTAGCGTGCTACGTTATGCGAGTACCGAAGGACATGAGCGTCGGGACAAAATAAAAAAGACACGGACTTTTACATCTTCGTTCCGCCAAAGGAACGACGAGTTCTTGTAGCTGTTGTTCAATTTTCGTCATAAATTGTTCATACTTCGGGTCGTTGCTACGAAAGAATTTTTATTTTTAAATTATCGGAAATCGAGGAGAAGGAACGCGACGTAGGAACACGGAATACAAAAAAAAAAAGCTTATTTCTCATTAATGTATTCATGACTCATTCTCCTTCGTTCGAGCATCAGCGAAATTGTTTTCGAGTATAAAGCGATACGACGACACGTATAACGCGCTCGTATATTTGGAAGAATATAAGAAAATAAGAGCAAACCTCGCATAAATTTCGATAGAGGGCGCGACGAGACGAAACAAAAGATATCGTCGATCGACTAAAGTATTAATTTAATCGAAGTGTTGAAGATTTATATTACGATTGTAAGTACACACACACACACACACACACTTACATACACATACTCACACACACACACACACACAAACGAAGAAAGAACACTCAGTGAACGGACATTGAAGAGTGCGAAAATTGTGCGAGTGTAAAATTGACAATGATGAAAGAGGGAGAGAAGCGTCGACGACAGTCCAACAACAGAAATATGAGATTCTATATAGCGATATAACCATGGCTGAATGGATTATCGCAAACAAGAGAGAAACGAGCCAAAGTAAAATTTATTCTGTACGAATTAAACGCTCGTGTCCCGCGGGCGAGGAATAAAATTACGGGGCGCGCAGCGACGACATTTTTTCCGATTCGAAATATAACTCAATTAACCACTCTAAATAATGAATATAGTTACGTGTTAACTTGGAGAGAAAAAAAAATATACACGATGTACAGCACCGCGAAAAATATCCGCGAGGATGAATAAAAAAAGAAAAGTTGAAAATAAAATACAAATGATAAAAGGAGCAAAAAAAAAGAAGGAGGAAACAAGGAAAGGAGAAAATCATATTCATGAAATTTCTCTTGCCTCGATATATAGTTGAGTCGCGCGAGTGCTACGTTCGCATGTATTGTATTATATTATAATGCGACACGGTCCATGTACGCGATGAAATAACAATGGGATTGAAAGATAGACAGATTGACACGATTCTAAATTCATTCGAAATATTCGCGCACGTTGTAAAAGTTTATTAAGTGGCGTATTACATTATACAAAAGAAAAAGAAGAAAAATGAAATCGGATACATAATTATTATCGGTGATAATTCAGTGAAGATAAACACGAGACACACAATATAAATATGATATATAATACACACCACGTATATGTATATAGACATAAATGAAAAGAAGAAGAAGAAGAAGAAAAAAAATTATAAATATATATATAGATATATGTACGTGTATTTACTCGCAAGTATGTAAATACACATGCATATATTTATATTGTAATAATACCGATGGTGAAATTTCATGGTGCTTTCTGTTATTAAAGAAAACCTCATTTTTTGTTTTGTCGTTAGACAATTTTCGTTCGCTATTTGAATCGTATGGCGGGAAAACGAATGAATTTCTCGTTCGAGCAATTGCTCTCATTTTTTCAGAGCTAGCCAAGGTAAATGTCCCCGAAAGAGCACTCCTGTACAGTCTAAAAAGAGGCTCGAATAAAAGGAAAAAAAAGTAAATAACATTTTAGGCATCGACTATTTTATTTATAATTAATAATTACTGACAAGCAAACAACAAATTGTTCCATTTTTCTATGTTCGATCGATGTAAGTAGCTTGGATTTAATTATAACAAACTAGCCTTAAAACTGGACAATTCTTACGCATGGGAGGGAAAGATTGCGGGGAATACAATCAAAGTTCTACCACCGCGCATACATATAAAATTTACCAATATCTTTTTTTATCGGTTCCGTTTTCGGTGATAAAAAAATCGAGACTTCGG
>JAPYZT010010190.1:0-11546 GCA_030522965.1 Tryphoninae sp. A BG-2022a | reverse complement strand
AAATAAAAATATCACGATTTTTAAATTAAATACAATTATTTTTTGCTTTTACTCGATCAATGTTGCATGGAACGTCTCGTCTATAATTCGTCGTACTACACGTGTATATGGGCAATTCCATGCAAAATTAATCAAAAATTCAAAAACCAACACTTTATTTTATTTTTTGCCATTGATTTTTTTTGTCTTTATTCAAAAAATACCAATTTAATTATTAACCTGGAAATAATGCAATTATTTTGAAAATGTTATTCTTCTCGCAATGTTAAGTAAAAACATCGCGATTTTTAAATTAAAATATTTTTCGCCTTTACTCGATCGACGTTGCATGGAACGTCTCGTGTATATGCGTACAGCGAAATGTTACTTCACTTTTGTATGAAACTCGGCAATATTCCGCGTAATCGCTGGTCGTATACACGGCTGATGAAAAATGTGAAGAAGATATTTAAAAAATGGCGTAGGTAAGGTAAAACGATGTATGGAGCATAAAGAAGAGAACAACGAGACTGGCATAAAAAATCGCCTCGCAGCATTCGATCCGCGTTGAAGAATGAGGAAATTTGTATATATATATATATATATATATATATATATATATATATATATCTTGATTTATAAAAATCTCACTGAAACGTTGAAGCTACTTTCATGATCGCAATCCGAACGTTCTCGTAAAGCGGCAAGATTCGTAACACTATATCACGCTAGAGAGGCGATGGAACAAAATTCTCGTGATAGCGGCATGTTTGTATCTCTCTCTCTCTCTCTCTCTATCTCGCTTCGAGCGTACCGAACGGGTCAGAGTGATCGATTTTCAAAATGAACCGCGCTGGTTCCTAATAGCGTTCCTGGACTTTTCGTTCCGTCATCCCTCTCCGTTCTTCACTTTCTCCCACACATACCCACTCTTTCACCCCTCTGATTAATTAACTTTTTCATTCATTATTTTCTCGATTAGTCATTGTCTTCGACCTATCCAAAATCACAATCTTCGTTTTATTCTCGCTCTATTTATTTCATTCGTGACGTTATTTTTTTCTTAATTTATCGATCAACTTTTCAATAAGATTCCTTTTTTTATCCAATCGATAAAAGAGATAATTTAAAGAACGACGATCAAACTGTCCCAGATATGACGTTTGAAACGATACAATCTTTCTTTATCGATACATCGAACTTTAGCCACGTCCTATTTCCTCCCTTTCTCCAGTCTGAGTTCCCAAAGTGATACGAAACATCGGACAATTGCGCGCAACAAAAAAGACGGTGAGTTAGCTATATCGAGATAACAACAGATAGAACGTGTCTCGCATCATCTTAACCCCTGTACAGCCCAGGGGTTTGGACAGTATTTCCACGCGCCATGTGGAAAATGAGTCTTTCACGCCCGGCCGGACACGAACGGTGGAAATTCCTGCGGATAACGGAACGCGGGCGTCGTACTCTCACGTAGTAAAACGAGGATGCGGTGGAAGGAACGAAGAGTATGTGCGAGAGAGAGAGAGAGAGAGAAGGAGAGAAAAAAGAAAAAGATTTTTTTGTTACGACGAAGGAATGATCGCGAGAAGATCGAACGAAAATAGCCGGATTACCTAGCGCGCCAGCAACTCCCTCATCTGATCGAAACGAATCTTCGTTGGCTTACACCATGCACACATACGCACGCGCAAACACAAAGACACGAATATCGAAGCGTATATATGTGCGTACATCGTGTCGTTCGACAGGGAGAAGCACACAATGGACGGTAGAACACGGATAAATGGTAGATAAAAAAGAATCACATCGAAAATTCTCTCGTAAGCCAGCAGGGTAACATCGCGAACTCTTTTTTTCGTCTTCCTACATTCTTTCTCTCTCTCTCTCTCTCTCTCTCTCTCTCTCTCTCTCCTTCCGTATCCGACTCGGTCTTTTCTTTGCCGAGGAATTTTCCTGTTTCGCAAGAAAAAGTAACACTCGAGGAGAAACCAAGAGCCTCGATGAAGAGCGGGGAGGATACAGGAGGCAGAGAGGGTCAATCATCGCATGTGGTATGGGATCAAGAGAGCTTTTTTTGTTCTCGTCGTTGGCTGTCCGTTCTTTTTACTTTTCCCGTTGGTCGACACGAGGCTACGTCTGGCCTCCTTTCCGCGAACAGAAAAGATCTCTCACGTTTCGCTGCGTCGCCATTTGTTCGTAAAAATTTGAGGAAAAAGAGAAAAAATCGCGTGTGCGGCCGATGCTATGATCCGCGGTGCGTTTTGTGTCGTCTCTCGCGCGTTCGAGCAAGAACCAAGGACGATGGCGAGAAAGCAGCATCCGGGATACTTCTCTCAGTCTCTCACTCTCTCTCTCTCTCTCTCTCTTCCTCTTTCTCGGGACGGGATTCAGAAAAGGGGTTGAGAAACGTCGAGGAAAAGAAATAAGAAAAAAACGACAATGATAAAAAATGGGTGGTAATCGTCGGTCATTAGTCGCGCGGGTCAGTGAGCCCGCGGTACATGCCGCGTCCTCCACACGTACGACACTCGCGAGATTCATCTCTCTCGGCTCTTGTGACTGACGGAGATATACCGGGAGACGCGCCGCTCTGTGAACCTTCAACATCAGCACTTGTCACTCTCCGTTTCTCTCGCGGCCCTTCCGCCTTGCGTTTTATACGTTACTTCACGATTTCTTTTTTACAACCCTTTTCGAAATAATAGTTGGAGCATTGTCGTTTGGCGGAGCTAGCGCGGCATTTTTCAAAGTTTTAAAGAGACGCGATCATTATAAGAATTATCGAATGGCAGAAAATCGTTAATTAATTCAATATTTCTAATGGATCCCAATGTTATCTTATTGACAGCAAAACTGTAATTTTCGTTTTAAAATTATAGGAAAAAAAGATTCGTATTTTATAAAATATCGAGGAAAATAATTTCTTTATTTTTTTTTTTTCATTGGTTGATAACTTTTTAAATAGATTCGAATAAAATTAATTTTATGAAAACGAAAAGTTTTCAATAATACAGTAATCAATTTAATATTCCTAATGAATCCTAATATTATCTTATTAAGAGAAGATTGTAATTTTTATTTCAAAATATTTAGAAAAAAAAGATTCGTATTTTATAAAATATCGAGAAAAATAATTTCTTTATTTTATTCGTTTTTATGAATTTAAGACTTTTAAATTAGATTCTAATCAAATTTATTTTATGTCAACTAAAAGTTCTCCATGATACAGTAATTAATTTAATATTTCTAATGAATCCCAATATTATCTTATTAAGATTAAAACTATAATTTTTGTTTCAAAATGCTAAAAAAAAAGGTTCGTATTTTATAAAATATCGAGAAAAATAATTTATTTTTTTCGTTTTCATTAGTTTAAGACTTTTAAATTAGATTCGAATAAAATTTATTTTATGACAACTGACAGTTCTCAATGACATAGTTATAGTTCTCAATGAAATAATTAATTTAATATTTCTAATGAATCCCTATATTATCTTATTAAGAGTAAAACTGTAATTTTTATTTCAAAATGCTAAAAAAAAAGATTCGTATTCTATAAAATATCGAGAAAAAATAATTTCTATGTCCTTTTCAAATTCAATTCGAATAAAATTTATTTTATGAAAACGAAAAGTTTTCAATAACACAGTAATCAATTTATTATTTCTAATGAATCCCAATATTATCTTATTAGGAGAAAAACTATAATTTTTGTTTTAAAATGCTAAAAAAAAGATTCGTATTTTATAAAATATCGAGAAAAATAAGTTCTTTATTTTTTTCATTTTCATTAATTCGAATAAAATTTATTTTATGAAAACGAAAAGTTTTCAATAACACAGTAATCAATTTATTATTTCTAATGAATCCCAATATTATCTTATTAAGAGAAAATTATAATTTTTATCTCAAAATGTCAGAAAAAAAAGATTCGTATTTTATAAAATATCGAGAAAAATAATTTCTTTATTTTTTTTCATTGATTTATAACTTTTAAATTAGATTCGAATAAAATCTATTTTGCGAGAGCGAAAAGTTTTCAATAACACAGTAATCAATTTAATATTTCTAATGAATCCCAATATTATCTTATTAGGAGAAAAACTATAATTTTTGTTTCAAAATACTAAAAAAAAAAAGATTCGTATTTTATAAAATATCGAGAAAAATAATTTCTTTATTTTGTTCGTTTTCATTAGTTTAAGACTTTTAAATTAGATTCCAATAAAATTAATTTTATGTCAACTAAAAGTTCTCAATGATATAATAATTAATCCCAATATTATTTCTAATGAATCCCAATATTATCTCATTAAGAGCAAAACTGTATTTTTTTATTCAAAATGTTAAAAAAAAAGAAATATGCACTTAACAAAATATCGTGAGAAATAATTTCTTTGTCCTTTTCATTAATTTATAACTTTTGAATTAGATTCGAATAAAATTTATTTTACGAAAACAAAAATTTCTTAATAATACAGTAATCAATTCGCCTTTATCGAAAATTTCCTCGTTAATTATGCTTGAAATAAAACGTCGCGACTCAATTTACTTGATTCGGAAGGTGAGAATTTTCTATTCAGAACTAAGTAATCATTCGCAGATATTAATTTATAACTAGATGAGAACTCGCAGATCGGAGTTTGTAATTAAATTCTAACTCCGCAATTCTAGGCTTGTAACTCAATTATTGATTTTAAACCCGATCTATCGACCCCAGGCTTTTAACACTCGGTCATCCGTTACACGAACTGTATAAAATGTCAAAACCGCGTGAAAACTTGTTTAGCCAATTATATGTGAATTTACGTTTCCAAACTCGAGTTCACTTCGTTTCTCTCTTTTTCTCTCTTCCTCTCTCTCTCTCTCTCCCTTTCTCTCCTTCTCTTCCTCCTCCTGTTTTCTCTTTCCTTCACCCTCGAGTAACGTTGAATTTAACGAAGGATGTTGCATATATGTATGCAGGGAAAGTGCAGCTGTAAAACTCAGTGGCTGACTTGGCAGAGCCGAATGGTTGAAGTACGCTCTTTTCTCTCTCTCTCTCTCTCTCTCTCTCTCTCTCTCTCTTCCCCTCTCTTTCTCTCTCTTCCGTCTCGATAAAACAGCTGCTATAAACATAGTCGCTCTCCGGTGTGTCGGTTGAGCGAACGCGTTAACGTCACGATTCGCGCACGAGAAACCCGGACGGGATAATTTCTCGCTCGTGCCATGCTCTTGACACGCGATCTCCTCTCCAAAGTCCCAGCAACACCTAAAGAGAGAAAGAGAGAGAGAGAGAGAGAGAGAGAGAAGAACAGAGTGAGTCCCGCTGCCACAATTTGGCCGCTTGCTTTTAGGCTCGAAACCCTTTTCTCGCCCGCCCTCTCACGACAATCACACCCTCCTCCTCATTTGCATATTGCGTACGTTTTAACGCTACAAGTACCCTCTCCTAACGACGCCTACACTACAAAGCCTCCGGAATTGTTCTCACGTTCACGCGTTAAACTGCAATTCTCGCGTGCGATGTCCTGCCTTGACATATCTCGTCCGGAAGAAAACATCGTTCGAATTAACAATTTAAGACAAAAAACAAAATGTCCAATCCCCGATTATATTATGTTCGAATTAATTTCTATCATTAAAACAACGTTTTTATCGATATTGATATTTTCAATCAATAATTTGTTACAATGATTTTTCTATCAGTAACTAACAAAATTTTATTAACCAGTAGAGTGCACGAAACATGAATTAGTCTTTAAATTCATTATTCGATTTGCACAACAATTTAAATAAATTTCCAAATTAATAAAACGTCTAATCTACGAGTACGTTACGTTTGAATTAATTAATATCATTGTGCTAATATTTTTATCGATATTGATATTTTTCATCAACAATTTGTTGCAATAATTTTTCTGTTGATATCTCACAAAATTTTATTAACGAAAATTTTGTTAACTCATTGATCAATTAGCACAATAATTTAAATAAGCATACAACATAATAAACCGTCCAATCTACGCTTATGTTACGTTCGAATTAATTTATATCATTGTGCCAATATTTTTATCGACGTTGATATTTTCCATCAGCAATTTGTTACAATAATTTTTCTGTTAATATCTCGCAAAATTGTATAAACTCATTAATCAATTAGCACCGTAATTTAAATAAGCATACAAAATAATAAAACGTCAAATCTACAATTACTTTACCTTCGAATTAATTTCTATCATTAAACCAACATTTCTGTCAATATTGATATTTTTCATCAACAATTTGTTACAATAATTTTTCTGTTGATATCTCACAAAATTTGATTAACGAAAATTTTGTTAAATCATTGATCAATTAGCACAATAATTTAAATAAGCATATAAAATAATAAACCCTCCAATCTATGCTTATGTTACGTTCGACTTAATTTATATCATTGTGCCAATATTTTTATCGATATTGATATCTTTCATCAAAAATTTGTTACTACAATTTTTCTGTTGATATGTCACAAAATTTTATTAACCAAAATTGTATAAACTCATTAATCAATTAGCACCATAATTTAAATAAGCACACAAAATAATAAAACGTCAAATCTACAATTACTTTACGTTCGAATTAATTTCTATCATTAAACCAACATTTCTGTCAATATTGATATTTTTCATCAACAATTTATTACAATAATCTTTCTTACAATAACTAACAAAATTTAATTAACCAGTACACAAAAATGAATTAGTCTTCAAGTTCATTAATCAATTAGCAATTAACAATTTAAATAATCACATCAAATTCCGAAAAAAAAATTATCTATTTTACAAGTGATAAAAGATAGCAGTAAAATATATTTTCAACTATATTACGCACACTTTTTTTATCTCTAATATACCGTCGCGCTCGACTAAAGCAAAACATCGATACACCTCGATTTCGTGGACGATCGAAATGCGGTCTAGGAAATACGAAAAATAACGTATGAGATGAGTACCGATGTCGGGGTCAATGTACTTAGAGCGATCGATCCCTCGTGTCTTATCTAACTATATATCTTGCTCCGTGTGACGTTAGTAGGGTTATGTATCAGAGGGCAAAAAGAAGGTGAAGGGGTGCAGGAAGAAACGCATGCATCAGCAACCTCACGATCTCCAAACAATCTCACGATGTATCTACACATATACTCACACACACATATATATATCTAAGTATATATGTATATATGGACGAGATACATAGGTATTATATAATTTTATGCACGGTCGGGCGCGTCGTAGGTGCGAGCCATTAGCCGGGTATGCGAGAACGTCGCTCACACCCTGCACATCACCTCTTCCTATCTCTATCCCACATCCATCTCTAATGTACATATGTATAGAAGCCCATCTTCTTCTGTTCGAAGGAAGAGGAACAGAGAGATAAAAAGAGCTAGTCAACGCAGATTTCTTGCCCTCTCGGCTCGCCTTCCGGAGAGAGGAAAGAGCGAGAGAGTCTTCAAACGGAGAGCACGTTCTCGTGCGTCACGTTAGCCTGCTGCAGGCCATCGAACGAGATCGAAGGATGAGCTATATCCTTCTTGTTGATGACGCGTTTGTGTATACGGCGCGAGAACCGCAGGACCCTAAGGCCTCTCTTTCTTTTTCCCTTTCTATTTCTCCCTTTTTGCGCGCCCGCATTCGCGTGTCTCCTTCCCTTCAAGAAAAAACGAATCGCGTCCACCCTTTCTCCTCATCGATCATCAGATATCATGATCACGATCACGAATAATGCGGTTGCATTCCCTTCGTACAAAAATTGATACGTGAAAAATCGAAAAAATGGAAAATTTCATAGTTTTTCCGAGACTTTGTGTCTATCAATTTCAAACTATCTATGGACGATTATGATTATGATTTCCATGACGTACAAGAAACGTTCAATAAAATCAAGCCGTTCTAAAATCAATTTTGAGAAAAACGAATTCTTGCCCAAAAGGTCCTTTTTGCTGCCCTTCGGATCACCAAATCGTGATTTTCCAGCCTCGACAGGAAAAACGAGCTACTCGGATGACCCTTGGCTCCGTCACGCCATCTGCGATCGATTATAGCACGGTTTTCGTTTTACCTAATCGATCATCACAGTCCGAAGGATACGTCCATAAACGTTCCCTAAGTATATCGCGAAAGCTGCACCCTTGATATTTCTCTCCAGGTGCAGGTGAACAACTCGAGACTCTCGATTATACATATATACATATAAAACACCGAAGCTACCATACGATATGAGTTTTTTTTTGCGAACTCGAGAGACCCGCTCCCTCTCTGACGTGTTCCATCAGCCATATGCTCCTTCCGTTGCTGATTTTGCTATACCCACTCGATATCGAACATACCGATTGGCTCTCCCTCGTCGTTAACTTCAAACACTCTTCAAGCACTCTTTGCTCGTTATTTTTCATCGTTTATTTACATTCGTCGTACGAAGAGACTGAGCCATTGCAACAAAGTGTCACGATTTATAAAAAATCTGTCGCAAAGGGAGAGATTAAATTCTAAAGGTTACATCCCTTATTTTTTAGGGGATGGTATTGCTTATCTTTTAGGGGATGGTATTGCAATTTTTGATACAATTCTATGAGAAAAAAATTTGTCGCAAAGGGAGAGATTAAATTTTAAAGGTTACATCCCTTATTTTTTAGGGGATGATATTGCTTATTTTTTAAAGGGTGGTATCGCAATTTTTGATAGAATTCTATGAGAAAAAAATTTGTCGCAAAGGGAGAGATTAAATTTTAAAGGTTACATCCCTTATTTTTTAGGGGATGGTATTGCTTATTTTTTAGGGGATGGTATCACAATTTTTGATACAATTCTATGAGAAAAAAATTTGTCGCAAAGGGAGAGTTTGATACAATTCTATGAGAAAAAAAATTTGTCGCAAAGGGAGAGATTAAATTCTAAAGGTTACATCCCTTATTTTTTAGGGGATGGTATTGCTTATTTTTTAGGGGATGGTATTGCAATTTCTGATACAATTCTATGAAAAAAAAATTTGTCACAAAGGGAAACATTAAATTCTAAAGGTTACATCCCTTATTTTTTAGGGGATGGTATTGCTTATGTAGATGATCCTAAAATGTGTAGAGTCACGCGTGGTTCTTTCGCGGCATCGATTTTGGATAAGAGGTAAAATGCCCGGGAGTCCGCTCGCTTCTTTCGCCATTTGTTTTTTTGTCCTCGTGGGAAGGATGAGAGAAGCTGGATAAAATAGAGAAGGCGAGGCTGGTGATATAACCCGAGGCATTACTGCTCGTGCCTCGTGTCCACAGGGGATGCTACTGGTATCTTACAACCTTGCTCCCTTGCGACACACTTTTTTTTTCTCACGAATGTGAACCACTTCGACCTCATTGCCTATTTCCCAAAATGATACGACGCCGGCGGACGTGTCCCCAAATTTATCTTACTCTCATACCGATATAATGTACATCTACATATATATAGTACATTATTCATACCAACGAGTTATTTCAGCTCGGTCGACTCTCGCTCGTACTTCACCAAATCGCGCGCTTCTCATTCATCGCTACGCTTGTGCATGAATTTTTCTTTCCAATTGTTTCTCTTTCTTTGTTCAAATAAATTCCCAGATATTTACACTCGCTTGATTCAATGAAATTAATTCCCCAGTCATCGCTCTTATCTTTATCGTTGTTTCAAAATATCGCGGATGAACATGGAATTAATTTTTCTAAATTTTATAATATTCCATGATTTTCAAACATTAGTTCTCTCGATAATCTCAGGGATGATTTTAAGAAGGAATCGCGCAAATTTGTGAGCAGCAATACCGTGGTGAAACGTGGTTCCTGCGCGCTTCTTCTATAACGCGTGTCTAGCCTTCTCGTTCCCGCAGGGGGGTAAATAATGTATTCGTGAGACGGATATGGTTATGACGGCCATTTTTCAAGTGCGCGCAAAGAAAGTGTTCTCTCAACGTGTGCCAGTCCTATGCCTTAACCTGACGGTGTGTGTGTGTGTGTGTGTGCGTGTGTGTGTGCGCGTGTGTGTGTGTGTGTGCATGTGTGTGTGTGTGTGTGTGTGCTATACTTTACGTCCTCCTCAACGTACATACCGTGTGCCGTTACATAATATCGAAAACGGGCGTAGGTCGCAGATTTTTTGTGTACCACATAGTCAAACACATATGTATATATATCCATATAAGTTACCTTGTTCGCCAGCTTACTGCTCGGCTTGCCGAATCTTAAGGGCTTCTCGGTTTTCCTCACTTCCAAACGGAACATATCGAATAAAATAAATTCGATATAAATATATCTTTATCTTACGGGTCAGAGACTGAATTATCGAGTAGTTCACAGATAACAATTACATATTTTGATAAGAGAATTAAAATATCTACTTGTATATTGGAAAGACAATTATTTTTTATTCCATACCGATTTTCCTCCAGATTGTCACGCCGGATTTACTTAAATAATAATGATAATAATTGCATTTCATACCTCGCGTTTGAATAATTGACCAGCGAGTGAAAAAAAAAGGTACATCGTGGTGAAATAATCAAATTGATAGAACGAATTGATTAATTATATAGTCGTAATTCGTAATCGACTTGATTAATTAAATTGATACGTCAATATTAAATATTAGTTGACGCTGGTGGTGAAATTTGGCGAGAGGTGAGAGAGACAGAGGTACGTAGGATCGTTCCCGACAATCATGCAATCGGGTATAGCTGTGGTAAAATCGAGTTACAGGCATAACCGCGAGATAGAAGGAGGGAGAGAAAAGGATAAAGCGCAACTCGCGCGCGGGTGGCGTTTGCGTGTGACACGCCTCGTCGATTTTGCCGATTCTCCGATATGTATATCGGTGTCTCGTATATTTACTACGATGAGCACCAGAGTTCGACGTGACAGCGTCGCTTTGCTGATGCTGGTCGTTCCGGGCGCTCTCAATCCGTCACGCTCGTTGATTTATTAAACAGCAGGAAACCCCGCTACGCCGTTGACCACTTTAAACCACGTATAGGTAACGTATATATCGATAAATGTATCGATATGCGCATAACATTGAATCGAACGGAAATGTTCTTGGTTGAATTTCCATTCCCTTGGTTAGAACTCTCCGCATTTATTGTAATACGTATAAACGTAGAGCGTATAGGAATTTCTGATAAATTCCCCAAATACATCGTTCCCTCATTTTACTGTGGAAAATACTGCGTCGATTATCGCAATCTCGCTCTTTATGTGTATTCGTATCGCAGTGTCATTTATACTGGGTGAAGTGCGTAAGGGGTACCATCCGGGATTTCAAGGTAGATGGGCACAGTACGAACAAAAGTTGCAAATAAACATTAGGGATATTGCTAATAATTTACGAGATATTAATTTGTTAAATCGGACTAATCAGAGCGCGCCCAGAAGCGTTGAAGCCACCCACTCCCACCCTAGCCGTAGATATAGCATGGATTAGGGTGTTACATTTAGGTTTACAACATTCAGAGCAGTCAATTAGATTGCTTGTATTTTTCCGCAGTCATTTTTTTTTCTCGAGCATTGGCTGCTCCCCCCTCGC
>JAPYZT010010188.1:0-10311 GCA_030522965.1 Tryphoninae sp. A BG-2022a | reverse complement strand
AATTAAATTTGTTCATTTCTAACATAAAAAAGCTTATTTTTACATTCCAGCATATTTGAATCTGCGAACAGTTTATAAATTTCAATAAAAAGAAAACTGCATTTTCTTATCCAACTTTCGTGAATCGAGGAAAAAAAAATGTGTTTTATCGTAGCTCGTATCTCTCACCGCGATACGCTTCGGGCCGATGGTGCATTCGCAAGAGGAATATTCGTGTCTAATCTCAAGAGACTAAGCGAGCTTCGTTGCTGCTCTCTGAACGATTATAGTTTCAAGGAAGAACGGGAGATCCGCTTATTAAGTTGCAAAAGCTTCTTCTCGCGTCCTCATCGTCGATGAATCGACTCGCGTTCTCATATTCATAAGTGATCGCGCGGATCGCTTCTGCATGTTGCGAAATCGTGTCCGCTCGTCCGACTCGCGATCGAGCGGGACTCGATCCGCTTTGCTCACACCAAGATTCTTGGATTGCTCGAGAGATATTTATACACATACATATATATATTTATATAAGTAATATACATGGATATAAGTAGTATATAAACGCTCTGTTCGAATAAAACCGGTTGGTCGCTCGCGCGCGTTATGGCCCGAGTTATTCGCCCCGTGCCGGAATAAACAGTGCTAATTGTACGATAAATTGTGCGCTAAGGATCGCACGACGGGCGATCTCCACTCGGAGGAGCTTCCCAGGGAGAGACACGTCACGAAAGAATCGCGATCGTACCGACGCAACCAACGGGCTTTTCTGTCTTTTTATTTATTTATTTTTTTAATCATTTTTATTACAACTCGTTATTGTGTCGTTGTTGTTTTTTTTTAAGTTCTTTTTTGTAAATATAATTCTCCGAGACAAGTATTCGCGGGTGTGTACTCGAGAGAACGACGAGAAGGAGAGGGAGAGGAGCTTATACCATTGAGATAAGAGAATCATTATTCGGTTTCGGTAACGGTCCATTCGACGCGCCCGGTAGTCCATTCGGCGAATTTCGAGAGATCGATAATAAATACCCCCGTATGTGCGTGTATCCGAGTCACTGTTGGATGCTGCTAAGAGAGGGTTGAAGATAATATCTCGAAAGTTTGGGGAATTTGAAGGCGAGCACGGGCGTGCGTTGGTTCAACTTCTTTTTTTCGTGTCGAAAACGAGAAAGAAGAAAAAAGCAAGTCGCGAAATTGGCTCGATTATCTTATCCGATCTTCGCGAAAATATCAATGCAATATTATACGTTACCTATAGCAATCTTAAGATTACTTTGTATTAAATCGATCGATAATTGAAAAAAAAGACAAACAAAAATAAATACGAAGAAAAATAAATAAAATGAAAATTTAAAAAATTGCAATCAAAATTTGCTAATGTTAAATAAAAATTATCGGGACTATCGATACATCGATTCAACTCTTGGGGAAGCGCAGCTCCCCCCTCCCTCGCCTCCTGGCCCACCAAGAAGTCGAGCAATGTCGATGAAAAAATGAACCAAAAAAGAAAGTAACAATCAAAGCAGGAGAGAAAAGAGGTAGAGTCGGAGTGGCATCGGATTACGAAAGGGCCCGAATCAAAATCCGTTTCATTTTATGAACTATCAAAGCGTCTCGGCGCGCGCTGCCGGCACAGGGGGCGGCTTCGTTTGTCTGTGCTTTGGAATCCGAGGAGAGTGCGCTTGGGGTCCTTAAACGGACTCCGAAACTCAACGTGCACGTTCCTTCTGGTTATATACATAAAAAAAAAGTATATATATAGTATATATATATATATATATAATATATTATATATACATATATATACATAAATGCATATACATAGATATATATATATATATATATATATATATATAAACATGTATATATGTAGGTTGATATCGTGCACCTGTGTCGTGCACGCAACGCGCGTGACCGGGTCGTGCGTGCATGCACGCTTCTCTTTCTCTCTCCCTCTCTCTGTATCTCTCTCTCTCTCTCTCTCTCTCTCTTTCTTACACGCACAGACTCTAGATCGGATCCAGTAAAACAGAAATCGATCGAACATTCTAACCCATATACACGAATATTCTATACAAAAAATTATACAAGACCGAGAAAGGAAGTTCCTTCCCTGTGCGAGGATAAAAAAAAGAAATATTCTCAAAGAAACAAAGGTGAGTCAAAGTTACAACAACCGACGAGAATTACGTACTCGCGAATATTTCTTTCCGCGTCGGGGAATGAAGCGATGGATCTTTCGGTAAAAGATGGCACTTCTGATACTTCTCTCGAGGACGAAAAGAAACGAGGGAGACCCTAGAGAGAGAGAGAGAGAGAGAGAGAGAGAGAAGACGCGATGAGTCTGCATGTTCGAAGTTATGCGACTTTTCTTGCCGCGAAAGAAACCAGAGGCGGCTCATCCTCGAGCAGATATTATCCCTTAATAGCGGAGGAGGGGGGGGGGCTTAAGGCTGGAGTATTACTCCACGACAAATGCCGAGGGATTCCCTTCTAATCTTGAGAAATATAAACGAATGATTCGATAATAAATAATAATAATAACAATAATTATAAATAAGATATTATAATATAATATAATATAATATAATATAATATAATATAATATAATATAATATAATATAATATAATATTATATAATATAATATAATATAATATGATGAGATATAATATAATATAATATAATATGATGAGATATAATATAATATAAATTATATTATATTATAATATAATATAATATAATATAATATAATATAATATATAATATAATATAATATAATATAATATAATATAATATAATATAATATAATATAATATAATATAATATAATATAATATAATATAATATAATATAATGTGATCTAATATAATATAATAATAATAATAATAATAATAATAATCCGAATAACAACGACAACGATAATAATAAATGTCCAATTAGGTTAGCCCGACATAATAAATAGATAAGCAGCGTTAAATATGAGAAATTCGGAGCGGTAAGATCACAGTCAAGAGAGTAGAAAAATCTCAGCCCCAGCTTTTTTTGCGGATACTCGTGTAAGAGCGCGCGCACACACACAGTAGAGGGAGATGCACGTGCGTAAGAATGGTGAAGATACTCTCGCGAGTCGGCGAACGCGCGAGAGTGATAGCATTTTAAGGAACGATTTAGTCACTCGTCCGTCACGCCGAGAGATTTTACCCCGTGCGTTTGTCAGACGCGGCGAGCACGCGCGCGCGTATTTCGCTTCTTGTTTCAACGTTCTGGAGCGCGCGCTGTTTTATCTAGCGATCGTAATTCGCCGATAGAAGAGAAGCACGCACATCCGCTATATATCTCTCTCATCGTACTCTACTTATATCCATTCGTCGAGAACGAGAGAAGGTGAATGAAGAAAAGAAGACACGCTTTTTACTATTTGTTTGTTATTTTCTTTTTTTTTTTTTTCTTTTTGCTTTATACTCGTAGCCTCGCGAACCGGACGCCCTTTTGCAAGACATCGCGACTGCGGCGAACTCCCTCGTTTCGAACCGCCATCCACCGAATACCCCGAATGTTTCGTGTAAACATACGAGCGCGTTTGCGGACATGTGGATGGTAAAGCTTTCTTTTCTCTTTTAGCGAGAACCTTTACGCGATTTGGGGGGAGTGGGAGGAGCGAAAGAGTAAACGACTGGGACAGTAAAATTCGTTATACGATCTGGTGAAGGCTTCATCCCCCTAACGCCTCCAATTCCTCGGACTTTCGTATTCAGGAAAGATAGAATTCCAAATTTCCTGTACGTCCTTCGATAAGATAACAACTTTTGTTTATCATTTTATAAGATCGCTGATTAAAAACGCTCATGGATCTTCGAAATATTCCGTCACGACAAAAACGAGGAAAACGTCGCACTTTTACCAACGCGGCTTTAATAATCGCGTTAGGTGCGTACGCACGAATTGTCAGAAAAGGTACGAGGGGCACGTCTGGATTATTCTCCCGAGAATAATCAGAGAAAACGACGTAACTCGAGCCCCTCTGGACGCACGACTAGGACTCATCGCGAATTAGAATCTTACACGTGTATACGACGTCCTGGACGAAATAACCGCATACGTGTATTATATTCCCCTCGAGAGATACGGATGCTAGGGTGGCGAGAAAACCGTGACCACAAAAGATGCGAAAGAAAGTAAAATCTTTGTGGATCGTTAGAAACGTGTCTCGGTAAAACTCGTTCGCTCCTCGACGTTGTAATTATTACACGCCACATATATATAAATATATATATATATATATATACGTTATACTTTGTATATATATGTACTCGAAAAACCGGTGTAATTGTAACTATGTTGTATAAAACAATAATGATACACGAGATTAATCTTCAACGGGCACCAACATGGAGATGTCCATCTCTTTCTCTCTCTTTCTCTTCTGGTGCGCTATTCCACGTTATAATGGAGGGTAATACGCGCAATATCCTCTCTGTAACGGTGCAGACTCTCATCCACGCGCCACCTCTTACGAGATGGACGTTACGAGGGTAGAATTTTAATGACGCGCGTCTTCCGACTTCCTTCATCCGTACGACGGAAACTACACTAAATGTATATATATATAGATATATACATAAATATCTGTATGTATATATGTGTGTGTATGTGTGTGTATATATATATGCGTACTTCGTGACGTAGGGGAAAAGCAGAGCGTCCTACACGCAGTAATACGTACGTACGTACTACCAACGGAGATTTGATAACGCGAATGGTTAGAGGATTCAAGGGTGGCCTTTCGTCCTGTGGCATTTCTCCTTGGGACTCTGAAATTTTGTGGGGTTGGTGGAACGATCTCTCCTCGTGCATATAAAGAGCGGCGACTACTCAAGAGGGAATGGAGGACGATCATTTATGAAGGGAAAACGGAACATCGGGGCAAAATGAAACTTCTGTTTACAGTCAAAGTGATAATAAATGTGATTTGTTGAAAAGTTAACGAAAATTTATCAACGAGGATAATTAAAGAAAATTTATTTATAAAAAAATTGGAAAATTTGTTTTTTTTTATTGCTATTGTTTTTTTTTTTTTTTTTTTTTTTTTTTTTGTTAAGACGTTATTGATAATGCTCCATTTCGCCCCGATTTGCCGTACATAATGCATATACCTATTGGTAGGAGTACGTATGTGGAATAAAGAGAGGAAATACCGCGGACGGTCCCGTCTCCGGGTTTTCGGTGGATGAGAACGTGAGTGGCATGTGCGAGAGAGTCTCGACGAACCTCCTGCGGGAACGTACAAACTTCTACATGGGTACTGGCTTTCTGGTTGATGTATATAGTGCGTAATGTTGCTTCTGGTGCGTGGAAGGGATGATGGGCATGGCCGGAGAAAAGAGTGCACCCTCGAGCGCGCGCACACACCCACACAGTGCTTTTGGTGCGAGATGCCAACCCCTCGGCACGTAATCTATTTGTCGAGAGACCGCAACGCCTGCAACTTATATATATAAGTAAAATAAAATATATATAAATATAATATAATATAACAATATATATAAATATAAATATATATTATATTTCTGTATATTTTATTTTACTTATATATATAATATATATAAATATGTATAATAGTTCAATATCGCAAAAAATTTTTTAAAAAAATATATATAATAAAAATAAAATATAATATAAAATATAAAATATAAAATAAAATAAAATAAAATATGTATAAATATAATATAATATAATATAATAATATATATAAATAAAAATTTGTATTATATTTATGTATATTTTATTTTATTTATATATATAATATATATAAATATGTATAATAGTTCAATGTCGTAAGAAATTAAAAAGAACCATAGTAGGAGAGGGCGATTTTGTATTTTGAAAAATTAACCTAATTTTGATCTTTTTTTTTCAATTATGTTCACCAATTTCCAAGAATATTAAAAATTCTTCGTGCGTCAATAAACATTGAATGGACGAATTAATAAAATTACATGGATTTAAATCGAATACCGATTTGATAAATGTCTCAATTATTTCCTGTCTCGTTGTATTATTTTTTGTCTTGCACGACCATGGTATCTGCCTATTAATATTTGGTTTTAACGAACTCATCCTCCGAAGCTTGTAGCCTATAATATATACGAAAAACCGTAAGCTGCGGGCTCGAGTGACGGACGCACGAGCTGAACGAACGGACATGTGGTCGTCGTCGTCGTAGTCGTCATCGTCGTCGTCGCCATCGATGTCGTTGTCGCGGCGAATAGCCACACAAACGCCAAGAAAAGGGAGAGACCATGGTCAATGCCATGTGGGCCATACGTCTTCGAGGTTCCATACATATATACATTCCTATGAGAATCGGCTCCCCGTGGCAACGAGAGACACTGTCCTATATGTATGAGCACTCGGTTGTTCACTCGGTCGAGCGTTTAACGTAATTGACGGTCACGGGCTTCGAGGAGCATTCATTAGCACACAGAAGGCGACAGAACCGCGTATATATATATATATATATATATATATATATATATATATTAGCCATATGCATATATTGTTACCAATCATAAATTATTATTTATGATAATAATTATCGGAATCAATATTTTATTATATTTATATTATATAATATTATATTATATAAAATATTTTATTATATTTTATTACATATATATATATATATATATATATGTAATAACAAGAATAATATATTAATCATTTTCACATATCAGCAATAGTGAATTGTTATTTATGATAATAATTATTGGTATCAATATTATTATTATTATTATTATTATTGTTACTATTATTACGATTTTGAATTGCGCGGAGGAAGGTGCGTTTGGATAAACAACGGAGGATGCAACTTGTGTGGTCCCAATACTCCGTTCTCTCATTCTTTAATGGCAATAATACAAATTCGAGAACGTTTGTTATCCATGGAGATAACTTACGAAACGATGATATTGTTATGGGCACGGTGGTGGGAAAGGGAATAAGGCACGTGTACCTGGGTCTTTCGGGTCGTTAAACTTTGCACAGGTCGCCGATCATTATATTTCTTCGGTTTTCCATCTATTATTTTTCTAGCTTCGAAATTCGATCACACACACACACATACACATCCACTCACAGGGAGAGTGAGGAGGGAGAGAGAGAGAAGGGTAGTAGTCAAGCCGAATGCTCGTTTTCTTCCTTCGTTGGTGTTCGAACAACGAACAGACTTCTCTTCTGTTCAATCGTAAGCTCCCTCCCCCCCTCTCTCTCTCTCTCTCTCTCTCTCTCTCTCTCTCTGTCCCCTTCCTCCTCCTCCTTTTCCACCTCCTTCTCCTCCTCCTCTTATTCCCTCGTATTTTCCCCAATTCGTTGGGCATTGTCTCCTCATGGTCGAGCACATCAGAGCATGAGAACTATTATATATAGCGGGGGTTGAGCAAATGAGCAAACAAGTGAACGCTCCGCAATGTAGAAAGCCCATTGTCTGGAAGTATTTACCTCTCGATTCTCAAACAATTTTGAACAACCACCTGTCTTTCTTTCTCTCTCTCTCTCTCTCTCTCTCTCTCTCTCTCTCCCTCTCTCCGTTGCGGCATTCTCTTCTGTAGTTTATCACTTTTTTTCTCTTTCTCCACCTCCTTCTCTTCATCCACCTCTTCCTCGTCTTCGCTCTTTATATCGGATATACTTTGAAGAATGAACGCGATCGGAGAGACAGGAGATAAGATAAATAATTCACCCGAACGTTAGGGATGTGTGTTTGGCTCAAACGCCGCCGAGAGAGACGGGGCATATGACGAACTGGTTGCTTAGACGATTCGGACTCTTCGTGTATACACGTGTGTCTGTTTCTGTGTGAGGGAACAATTTTACGATCGTTCGAGCATAATGTGCGGTGTTGGGGTTATAACTACGAATGTTGAAGCGAAAAGTGTCTGTTACGCCCGGGTTTATCGACCACTAATGTCAAAAACATGAAGAAATCATGATTTTTAAAAGTTTTTTTTTTTTTTTTCAAAAATTTTAGGTACGCGAAATTCTCAAATAATTTCTTACTTATTTTATCGTAATAAGGAAGAATTATTCTACAGAAAATGTTGAAAATTCATTCTTTTATTCATACTTTTATATAAAATTTTGCGAATAAATTTGAGAATTATCTCTTTTTTATGTTTCAACGATTTCGTTAATAAAAAAGAAGATAATACCCATAGGAAAATATGAATTAATTTACGATGAAAGAAAGAAATTCTTGAAATCTCTGAACGGGATGTCGTCAACGTCACGCTCGACGATTTCGTTGTCAGCGCGCTCATCAAAGCGAGAATCGTTAAGAGAGGAGGGGGCGAGCTTAGAATCTCGATGATCTCTGCTGGATGGCAAACGCCGCAACAGAAGCACAGAAGCAACAGTCGTGTTAATGCGTTTTTGGTCCTGGAACCGCAGTAAATGGCCCGCATGCAAGAGAAAGAGAGAGAGAGAGAGAAACCTGCGTGCCCCCCTTTTATAGCCCGCTATTCCGCGAACCGATGAGAATGCGCGCAGGCGGGCTTCACACCCGCATTCACAGAGTTCACTTTTTTACTTTCTTTCTTCTTTTACTTCCTAAACTGCACACACACACTAATATAAACGCCTCGAGGGAGCTTCGAATGGATATGTACGGATATAGCGTTTGCGTCTTTAAATTCATGAAATATGTGTACGGCGCAAGCTTTGCCGTGGTTTTCACTAAACTAGCACAGAAAGCACAGTCAATCGGCAGTTCATACCAGATGACGAACAGTCGAACACGAGTATTGAGATAAACAGTTGCCCATACGAAAACGAGACGATAATGTGTTATTTCTTGCTACCAGAATTCTTTGTGAAATATATACGCGGTTCCCCATTTAAAAATCACCACTCGAATATCTTTGAACGAATTTTTTTAGAAAAAATGTGTCGGGTAGAAAGTACGAAGTTTGAAAGGTGAAATTTGCAATTTTTTTTAGGAATGTATGTAATGATTTTCATATTTTTTTTACATAAGGTAGGTGTTCTTAGAGAATAGTTAAAAAGGATTTTAAGTGATTTTATAAAAATAATAAAAAGTTATGGAGAATTAGAAATTATTTTTGGAAAATTTGTTAAAACTTTTTTTTATATATTTTCCAAGTATCTTTATCTAAGATTAAAGACGATTTCTCCTAAAAAAAAAAGCTTTAGTTGTCGAGTAAAAAATGAAAATCCAAAAATTTTTTGGAAATTTGTTTAATCGTTTGGGAAAAAAAACTTTGTAACGATTCTTGTGTCAAATACGATTGTGCAAAAGAAATATCGATCCCCATTTACAAAAAGGAAATTGACATTCAAAAAATATTGACACTTTTTTACTTTTTTCGAATCGAGATTTTCAAAAGCGATTCTGTTCATCGCTATAAAAACCGAATAATGAAATAACGACGAACCAAACATAAAAATGTAAAAATACTAATATTAATATCATTAAATTTTCAAATATTGACATTTTTCATTAATTTCATTTTTTAATGTAGATTGAACTATATTCATATTTTTGATGACAATTACGATTTATAATTGAATACATCTTTCAAACAAATTTAAGCAACATTTTCTTGCAATTTTTGCGAGTCGAAAATGCAAATCTCCGTTTCCGTATTATCCTGATGTATGCAAGTCGACTTTCATATTCCATGGGCGAGAACGATGTACGGTGGTTCTCTCTCGTAACCTGGAATAGGGTGCAGTCTCTCGAGTCGAGCGCGGACAGTAATATAACGCATACATATTTATAGGAAGCAACACAGCAGCAGCAGCAGCAGCAGCAGCAGCAACAGCAACGAAGAGGCGAAGCACATCAGCCATCAAGCCATCTCGCGCTGATGCAGCTCTTCTGCAGGGTTTACCGTTCATGTATTAATTACGCCGAGGCCGTTAACGATCGATGCTGATGAGCGAGTGAACGAGAAGAGTTCCAGATAGAAGAATCTCTCTCCTTCTCCGTTTGGCTCGTTCTCGTTTAAACTCTCTCACTCGCTTCATCTCGTTCTGACGAAGTTGCAGAGCGACGACGAGCCTATAACGACGACGAAAAATCATTGGTCGATCTCTCGCACGCGCAGCGCGTACCGGTTTCTCGAGAGCGAAGATCACGAGGGCTCTTTCGTTCTCTCGCACACGAAAAGACATTATCGAAGATAATACGCGTGCATATTCACGCGGAGTGTTAAGGTAGTCCTATCGTTACAGCGTTTCCGTTAGATTTCACTGAAAATTTGCCGAAACGTGCTTTAATGTCAGATGTATATGTGTGTAAAATTTGAGGAG
>JAPYZT010010181.1:0-14578 GCA_030522965.1 Tryphoninae sp. A BG-2022a | reverse complement strand
TTTATCGTTATGCAATTTAAATAAAAATATTATTGACAAGAAATTGATAAAAATCGAGATTGCATTATTTTATTTCAAACAAAAATGAATTGGCTGTTAATTAAAAAAAAATTGAAGTATCTATTTTTTAAATATTTTAATTTGCTATTATCGTCAGAAAAATAATAGTTGATTTTATAAAATCGATAGTTGATCCGTCGAGCAATAAATTTCACTTCACAAAAAAGAACTTTCGATTAATTAAAAAAAAAATTATTTATCTATCTAAAATTTGTATTTATCCATTTTATTCATCGTTATGCAATTTAGATAAAAATATTATTGAAAAGAAATTGTTAAAATTTTATTTCAAACAAAAATGAATTGGCTGTTATTTAAAAAAAAAATGAATTATCTATTTTTTAAATATTTTAATTTGCTATTGTCGTCAGAAAAATAATTGTTGATTTTATAAAATCGATAGTTGATCCGTCGAGTAATAAATTTCACTTATTCACGTTTCTCCATTCTCTCAAACTCAAGGCGAAATAGTAAAACGTAAACGTGATTATACACATGTGAGGGGGGCTTCGTGTATCATCAATAATTCATACGGCAAGCCCCCTCCCCCCTGCCTGTTACCCGGTACAAAAGCTGCAGGGACCCGAGGATTATTTCGTTGGCTCGAAGCCAAACGAAAATTTCCGTATCTACCTTTCCATACCGTACACATAGAGATACGTAGTCGCCTCACGGAGTTCCATTGTTACTCTTATCAGTGTGCGAAACTCGAAACTTTCTTCGTGAAATTCTGACCCCACTATCCTTGTAAACAATACCTCGAGTCTGTCGGCTTATCAATTTAACGAAACGCCGAGACCAACTACGACTGTAAATCAACAAATGAGAGATAGCAATTAAAATCCAACACTTCTTTTGTCTCATTAATTTGACGAATTTCGAGTAATTGATAATTTTTGAATTTTACTCAATTTTTTATTTGCAAATTTTTATAATTTCTAATTACAATTTTGATATAAAAAGCAATAATTTTTGTTTGAAATTACCAAATGAGAGATAGCAATTAAAATCCAACACTTCTTTTGTCTCATTAATTTGACGAATTTCGAGTAATTGATAATTTCTGAATTTTATTCAATTTTTTATTTGCAAATTGTTATAATTTCTAATTATAATTTTGGTAAAAAAAAAGCAGTCATTTTTTTTTCAAATTACTAAACGAGAGGTGGAATTTAAAACCCAACTCTCTTTTGTCTCATTAATTTGACGACTTTCGAGTAATTGATAATTACTGAATTTTACTCAATTTTTTATTTGCAAATCTTTATAATTTCTAATTGCAATTTTGATAAAAAAAAAAGCAGTAATTTTTTTCAAATTACTAAATGAGAGATGGAAATTAAAATGCAACACTTCTTTTGTCTCGTTAATTTGACGAATTTCGAGTAATTGATAATTACTGAATTGTACTCAATTTTTTATTTGCAAATCTTTATAATTTCTAATTACAATTTTGATTAAAAAAAGTAGCGATTTTTTTTTTCACATTACTAAATGAGAGATGGAAATTAAAATCCAACACTTCTTTGTCTCATTAATTTGACGACTTTCGAGTAATTGATAATTCCTGAATTTTACTTAATTTTTTATTTGCAAAATTTTATAATTTCTAATTACATTCGCGATAAAAAAAAAGCTATAATGTTTTTTTTTTAACATTGCTGAATAATAAATATTTGATTCGTTCTGTCTCTTTTTTTTCTGTCTTTTTGCTGTCCTCGCTGTTTTCTATCTCGCACGCAGCAGGTTTGTTAAATCGCGTTAAATTGGCGAACGCGCTCGATAAGGATCGGTTCTCCGGGGCGTCCGGGAACGGTCTCTCCCCATAGCGCTGTAATTACGATGAAAATTTCTCGTTCGAAACGACTATTGCACGGCTTGGCGAACACGATAGCTCGGTCAATCGTGTAGGCTGCGCTTATGTTGACGCTAGCTTTGATCGTACATACGCGGAGAGCGTGTAATGTGACGATCCGCCGCGAGGGTTTAATATCACGAGCCTCGAGGCAACGATAAGACCTGCGACCGGAACTCGGACTTGGTCACTCGTCGAAGAAAAAAAAACGAAAAGGAAAGAAAGAAAATAAAATAAAACTCTTACGACATTTATTATACGCGCATCGAGGATTGTAACAAGATAATTGGTAATAATAATAATAATTATTATTATTACTATGGGACAAATTCACCGCAGGAACGGGCGCGGCGGCTTATTAAATTAATTAATAATAAATTATGAATTTCCTCGTTTTTTTTTTAATTCAGAGTTTAATTGAAATTATTGTTCAAAATGTTTGGATTGTTAGTCATTCGTATGCAAAGCAAGTCCTTGAATGAAAATCCAAGGGATTCAACGTGGACTTTATGCGATTTACGATATTATCGGGCTGTATCAAATTGTCAAAGAGGTCAATTATCGATTATAAATCATTTGATCAAAGAAAATGTACAGCGCACTGGATGATAGTCGTCCCGTTAGAAACTTAAGGGGTTGCTTCGGGCTAGGAGCTAGCTATGCATGCCAGTAATTGGCTGTGATAGCATTTTTTTTTTCCAAGTTTCAGATTTATCGACCAAAAAGACCCTGCAGTGATAAGCACGCGAATAATATTTTTTTTAAGCATATTGTATTTTAGCAGACTGACAGAGGTCAGAAATATTCAGGAGAAATTATTTTTTTAAATCATTTGTCGATAATTTTACAAATTTAATCTTATATCTAGAAAATAATGTTTTCTAATTTTTCAAATGTTCAAATCTTGCTACGAAATTATTTTTTTAGAATAAATTATTTTTTATTTTATTTTTTTTTAATAATATTTAGAATATCAGAATATTAGGAAATGATTTTTTAACATAATTTTTCGACAATTTTACAAATTTAATTGAATATCTCCAAAAATAATGCTTTATAATCCTTTAAATAATTTATTTCACTACAAAATTATTTTTTAGAATAAATTATTATTTTTATAAATTATTTTTTAGAATAATTTTTCGACAATTTTACAAATCTACTACATCTCCAAAATAAAGCTCTATAATCCTTCAAATGAATTATTTTCCTACGAACTTACGCGTAATTACGATTAATTTATGAAAAATACAATTCCCTATACATGTGTATATCTATATACACAAGATGACCAAGTAGTTACAAAATTGACCGCATGGCGGCGCCACCTCCCGGTCAAGCAGTATCGCTGCCGGCTGACGGGTGATCGTCGTTCGCGACAACCTCTCATCAAAATTCATTCTATTTACCAATTCCACGTACGAACTATCTCCAAAAATACTCCAAAACTCGTTCACAGACGTTTTTAGAACCGAGTAAACACAAGTACGATAAATTTCTCTGTCATTTTTCTACCCATTGTGTCTCGTATTTACGAAGCGTCCGTAGAGGTTATGTTCGCAACGAAACGAGTCTCGCGTTTTTCCGATGTTTTTTCTTTCGTACAAAAACAAACATTTCGATAATTAACCACGTACAACGTATCCAACAATCTTTCTCCTAAACTTATTCTCGATATACGTGCGTGTGTGTGTGTGTGTTTATATATATTACTTCGACAGAACGTGTAAAAATAGGAAACCTTTTCCGTTAAGGAAAAACCAGTTCGAGAAAGCGAAATACTCGTACCGAGACACACACACACACACACACACATGCGTGACGTACGAAATAGGTTATGTTCGTGTTTGTTAATACCGCGTAAAAGATCGTGTGCTTTATCGACTCGCGTTGACTCTATTCGAGAAACGATTTAGTACTGATTGGCTACTTTACAACTCGTATTCGAGTATTCCGCACTATTGTGCCCCCCCTCCCTCTTTTGGCTGCGCTTCCCCCCCTCCTTTTTTTTTTTTTTTTTTTTTTTTTTTTTTTTCTTCTGTTGGCAGCTCGAAGTTCTTGGTACTCGACTTTATCGAGAATTATGGACGATTTCGTATTTCTTCTCGGTATTTTTTTTTTCTTTGTTGTTGTTTTTTTACATTGCCTTGGTATTTTTTCTGTACTTCTTTCTTTTTTCTTTTAGGAAATCGTGACAGCGGCAACCGGCTTAACGAGGATTGAATAACGAACGAATTTATCGAACGACAATTTATCCTCTTTAATTGGCAATTTCGAGGCAGATACGTAATTACGTTTACTATCGACGACGAGATTACTGGGGATGTAATTCAATTCGATATCTTGAAAGGAAAATAGATCAATCAATAATCATTAAACGAATTATTATCGGTAATTTGTATTTTCCTTTCTTCGTTTTTATTGTTTTTGTTTGTTGTGTCATTCGTTGAGACGGTTGATTAACCTTTGTTCTTTCTTCTTTTAGAGAAATAAAAAAGCGTGAATTCTCGGTTCCGATTCGACACGCATCCGGAGAAAAATAGCGAACGAGCATCGAGCTTGAAACTTCGAACGAACAAAAGTCTTCCTCATTGTGCGTCGAGCGTATCTTCGTTTTCATAGTAATAGAGAGACCGACTGTACTTTTGTGTGTGTATGTTTTTTTTTTTGTATTTTTCGATGGAAAGAATACCGCGGAGGTTCGTAAAGTTTCCGTTAGTCAACCCGGGTGCCGGAGGAAAAAGAAAGAAGAAGAAAAAAGAAACGGGAGATGAGATAGAGTTGAGAAAAAGTGTTTTGTACGCGCGATGAGAGAAAGAGGGGAGGATACGAAGGAGGGTAGAGGACGAGAGAAAGGAAGTCGAGAATCGAGAGCCTTCGCGAAGAGAAGCGTGCTAATCGGCCAACGGTAAAACGTCAATGAGGGCCCCCGAGCTCGCTTCGTGAACTCTCTCGCACGTGGAATCGATACGTTTTATGCGGACTATTATCTATAGATATATAGAACGTTATACTGTCGATTATTAATTTATGCGAGTAAAAAATATTCTATTTAATATAAACGTCGAATCTACGAGCGACCTAATTATTTTACGAATAAAAAATCATTCCCAATAAACGATTTATAAATCGATACGAATCGGATCTAATTAATTCAATAATTAATTCATTTTTCATTAATTAAATACGATTATTAATGTAATCAATTTAAATATCATTTTATAAAATAATCTTCGAATCTATAAAAAATATTCTCATCATTCTACGTATAAAAACGAATTCGTATTTAATGATTTATACTCGATGTAAAGCAAACTCGTTTCGCTCAAATTAATTCAGCTTTTTTATGAATTAAATGCGATAATTAATTTGATCAAGCAAAAATCATTCCAGACAAAAAATTAAGTATGAATCTGTAAACGATTAATGTTCGTTAATATTTTTTATTCTTGTCTATAAAATCTATAAATTTATAAATTGCTTAATTATTTAAGGAAAAACAAATATGACTCGTATAAAATTATGTTCAGTTGAAGCAATTAATATTTATCGATATAAATCGAACGTATGTAGATCGAATCTATTTGTTTTTTCACTTTGTTATTTGTTCGGAGAGCACCGTAACGCAGAGAGTGCATATTTTATACGGTACTATTAACACATACGGCACTGTAACGTTTATTATCGTACTACTGGTCTACTACGGAAATCCTCTCCGCTATGAGAGACTCGATCCTCTTCTGTCCCGATCTAACGAACGTTGCGTCGGACGTGTTTGGTTTTTATTTTTTCGACTCTTTTTCACTCGACCAACTACGACGGACGTGTCTAATTTTCCTCGGCCTATGATTAAGTCCGTTTCGATGAAACGGTACACCAGTTTTTCTCGTTCGGTATCCTTCTCTTATTTTCAATATAAATAAATATAATGTGTTCTTATAAAATATATTAAAAATAAATATATTGAGTTATATTGAATTATACTGAAAATAAATTTAATTATTTTCAATAAATTATTGAATTATATTGAAAATAAATAAATTTATTTTCAGTATAATTCAATATAAATTTATTAATATGAAAATAAATAAATAAATTTATTTTCAATATAATTCAATATAACTCAATATATTTATATTGACTTATTTATTTATATTGAAAATAAATAAATTTATTTTCAATATTGAAAATAAATAAATTTATTTTCAATATTGAAAATAAATAAATTTATTTTCAATATAAATATTAAATAAATTAGTTTACTTATATTCATAATAAATAAATTTATTTTCAATATAAATATTACATAAATATTGAAAATAAATAAATTTATTTTCAATATAAATAAATAAACGCGTGTAATAAAACTAAAATAATGCAACAAAAAAAACCTTGAATAGAAAACATTATTTTCTTTCGTTTTCTTTTGTTTGTTATTCAAATTAATTAAATAAAATATCGAATCAAATAATGGATAATGAGTCGATAAATCATGAAAGGCGAAAAGCAATTAAAAAAACGTCAATGCTTTGAAATTTAGAAGCGAACAATGGGATAATTCAGGGTTTATCATAGACAACGTAAATTACACTCCTGTCTTTGTCGTTCGTCTTGAGATTTAACGAAATATCGTTAATACGAGCCGAGTGACAGTTAAATGGAGTGCGTAGGACGTCAATCGAAACTACACCATTATTGCTATGACCACATCGCGACTATGTAGGTCTATACCAGTATAGCTTGAACGAGGATGTGTGTAAGTTTCGTGGGTTCTCTCGGTTCGTGGCGGGGGTGGGTGTGGCAAAGCAACGTGTGTCCTGAGTCATCGGCCGACGGACGTCGGTGTCTGCAGAAATTATATTGTTGTAATATCAATAGCCAAGAAATCACGAGGTCTATCTTCAATCTGAAACCGGATTCTCCTTAACAATTTTTTCCAAAACAAAATAATAATATCAAAAAAAATTCTTTTTCCCTATTTTTTCCCCTATTTTATTTAATTTCTCAAATTCAATTCAATTTAAATATAAGTAATTTTTGTATCTTTAGTTTTTATTGACAGAGAATTTTTTTTAACGATTCGTTAATAATAATATTTTTTATTTTGAACAATTTTATTTACGACAAATATTTTCTTAATCACCAAATATGTCCTTCCAATTACTCATTTCCGGTGAGACAGGGAATGAAAAAAAATTACACATGTACCGATTTGGGTCTAACGACTATCTCTCGCAATTTACGTCCTTTTAGAGAAATTAAGAAAACATATATAAAAAAAAAAATAATCCTGCAAGGATCCTGACTCACTGAGATAAACATAAAATCGAAGTTTAAGGTCGGAATTACGTATCGCAGCGAGGATTCCATCCGGAATATATAAAAATAGAACCAAGAATGAAAAAGAAAAAACCAAAGCCAAAGTAAGAAAGCAAAGTAGTGTGCATTTGTTCAACGCGCACGATGCCCATAATTCGACGCTAATTCCGTACGAAACGATCGTTTTGACTTTTTTTACTTCTTTTTATTTTCTTTTCCTTTCTTTTTTTTTTTTTATTTATTTAAAAACATTTTTTTTCAACAAGTACCTTTGATTTTTTTCTTCTTCCTTCCTCGCAGTGACTTCAACAGTCTGAACAAGGACGACGTGTACGGCAACAACGAGCTGGCCTTCAAAACGGCAGCCGAACATCTGGGTATTCCTGCCCTCCTCGACGCCGAGGACATGGCCTCGTGTTCCGTGCCCGATCGGCTATCGATACTCACATATCTGTCGCAATTCTATCAGAGCTTTGGCGGTGAGTTATCAACTAATTTTCTAGATTTTTCTTTTTTTAATTTTGTCGATTTCTCTTGTTATCAAAAATTCTCCTCGATTATCAAAATTTTCCTTTTTTCTATTTCAAGAAATTGTCGAACGAGGTGAGATTAAAATTTGCGAGGTAAAATAATATTGATTTATATTGCAACAATCGCTATTCGATAGATACAATCTTCTCCGTCTCGTTTCGTAATTCGTCTTGATAAAAATAAAATAAATAATCGATTTGAAAATTTGACAAACGATTATCGAAATTCATCTCTTTTTCTCGATCTCCGTTTCTCTTTCTCGCTCTCTCTCTCTCTCTCTCTCTCTTTCTCACACGGGTGTTGAAATATATGTTGGAGATATACGCGATTTCCCTTGTGGCACTTTGTGTGTTACGAATCGAGCAGGATCTCGACTCTCGAGTGAACGATATATATCTCTCTCGTGTGTGGCACGGCTTATTTGTTGCATCGTGACACACCGAGACAGGATATAATACATATATATATCATTCCATTTCGCGGTGTAACGTTGAAGCGAAGAAACGATAGAGCGATTGGTAAAGTGGTGCGAGGTCTTTTAACGTGTGTGCCAATCGTCTCTACCATATATATGTATATATATAACTAAGAGTTACACGTACGTGGAGAGCTTCTCGTTGATTGTCCCAATGACAAAACCAACAGGGAATTGTCACAGAATCCCAAGAACGTCGTAGGATTGTTAAATATAATAAATATAAATATAATGATTTATATATTAGTATCTATATATATTTATTATATTATATATAACTATATATATATAATATTATATTTATATTATATATTTCTATAAATATTATAATATAATTATATTATATTATTTATATTATTATATAATATTTATGTCATATTATGTATTATATTATAGTATTATATTTCTATAAATATAATATCTAATATGATATAAATATAATATAATTATATTATATTATTTATATTATTATATAATATTTATATCATGTTATATATTACATTATATACTATATTATATATCATATTATATATTATAGTATTATATTTCTATAAATATTATAATATAATATATAAATATGATATAAATATAATATAATTATATTATACTTATATCATATTATATATTATATTATATATGATATTATATACTATATTATATATCATATGATATATTATATTATTATATTTATAGAAATATATAATATAAATATAATAATAATATAATATATAAAACATTGTGAAACACACGAGAAAAAGAAAAAACTGGAACACTCGTACCTATTTATCGTATCATTCTTTATAAACGAATGAATCATGAGGATAATTAATGCGTTGAAAAATTCAAATTTGTTATGAAATATTCAGATTTATCTATTTCTTGGTAATTAAGCTCGTTTCGTAATTTGTTTTTTTGGAGTTAATGAATATCACCGTTTTTTTTCTTTTCTTTTAATTCGTTTTCTTGTTTCTTTCAATTTTTATTTATGAACGCGTGACAAACGCTTGGCCACGTTATCGAATGCGTACAACCGCAACGTTAAGCGTGTAAGAATAAAGCGGTAACGCGTGCGAGAGGTGCCCCAGCTTTCTCTCGCTGTCCCGCTGTGCTGAAAAATCATCGCGGCATGCTGATGCTTTACGATTAAAAGCACACGGTTTTACATATATATATATATATATTCGCACTGATTCGTACCACCGCGTATTTATGATCGTGTACAAATAAAATCGTACATTGTTCGTGCAACATGCAAACGCCACGATCGTATACAGGAACTGGAGAAAATCTGGTCTAACAATTTTTTTTCTTTTCTTCTTCTTTTAAACATTATATATGCACAATATCGCGCTAATTGTTTTACGTGAAATCGACACAAATATTAATCTTACTTATAAAAAAGAAACCTTAAAAATTTTCCTCTTTAAGATTTCATATTTTTCGTTGATTTGTTTTTATTTATATCTTTTTCAGGATTTTGTTTGAATTTAATTATTTTTTGTTTATTTGAGGAAATTGAATGAGAAAGAATCTGCGAGAAATAAATTATGGATGGGGGGGATGGAAATTATAACGAGAATGAATTATGAGAGTTTGGGACACTCGACGAGTAGAATGATCGAAATATTACATAGATTTGTGTTCGTGATGAATCATAGATTTTAATAAGCCGGTACGTTTATCTGGTCGACCCACGTGTTGTCCGGAGCCGATCAGGGAACGAGAGAAGGTTAGACCAGTTTGCCTATGCTCGCTGTATTTTAAATGGGTTACAAGCCTCTTTTTCGCTTCATTAAAGAAGTTTTTTTTTATCAATGTTTATTTTTTTCTTAATTTTATTTTTGTTATTTTTTTTTGTACATCCGGTCGGTGACAAGATTTTGGATCGACAAGCTTTCTCCGTGTTACTAAGATTACACTCGATAACTTAGACTCACGGATCGTGACGATTTATCTATCAAATTTTTTTTTTTTTTTTTTTTAAAAGAAATTCGATAGAAAATTCGCGACATCAATTTTTCATTTAATATTGTGTGAATTATCGCCGGGTAACAATGCCGTCCTGGCTTCTCAAATATTTAATTAATATTTCTACGATCGTTGATTTAATTTAAGAATCGCTGTTATCAATCAACTTATAAATTAAAAAATCTGTTGATAACAAAAATTATTTCCAAATTGAAAAAAGATTTAATCAGCATATTTGTACTGGAAATATTTGCCGTGACAATTATTTCGTAGACAATTTTGTTATCGCTATATAGCAGCGATAGCGAAGATTTTTATCGAATAAAAAAATAAAGTTCAATTCGATCGAATTTTTGGCTACGCATGAATGCGCGATTGACCCAATGGATGTCCATTGTCCATCGTAAATTACATCCGCGCATGCCGGTTGAGTACGTGATCGCGAAGCAATTTAAGCTTTCTCTTATCAAAAACTTAATAACTCATCTTCCGGTTTTAACTGTACACCGTTGCACGGCCAACGACAACAATCGCAATTACAGTTAGAGCAGAGCTTATGCGCGGTGGACGTGCCGGTAGTGAAAAGATCCTTTCACTTGCAGTTACTTCTACACAAGTTTCTATGTTAACTAAAATGGGACAACCCGGTTGACCAACTTTTATTATCAACAACAATCAGGTAAACAAATTATTAACTTCCTATAAAAAAAAACAACAAAATTAAACAAACCAAAAATTCCTATCTGTAAATTTTCAAATAATATAAGAATAAAAATTAATTTCAATTAAACAAATAGCAAAGTAAGTAAGAATAACATAAGAATAAAAATTAATTTCAATTAAACAAATGGCAAACTAAGTAAGAATTATTTTAATTAAAAAAATGTCGATTGAAAGATTCGAGTACACCCCTACTCTCCTGACGCAGAAATTTATTTCGGGTCATTCTGAAATAATGTTGAAAAATAAAAAATAAAAATTTTACCAAAAAAACTATTGTGGTTATTGTTGAATCATCTTGTCATCCTTGGATCGAAGGAACTAACGGATGAATGAATGCGCCGAGTCTCGTGCCACTAGCTTTCTCTTATCGCGAGAGTGTTACTTGAGATTTTCTCGCGCGTTGCCCATGGCCGATAATAACAATGGCAATTACGGTAAGGCGAATTGAACTGAGAGTGCGCTTAGTGATGTGCCATATGCCTCCCTCGTCACGAGTCGTCGAGCTCGACGAAACGTCGTTGTCGTTGTTCCATATTTCAAGTCGTTAAAAATTCCGTCTTAATTCCTGTTCGGCATTGGTGCAATTAAATTACATTATAAAAAATGCAATATGGCTACTTCTAATTTCTTCCTAATAATATTTCTTTTCTTTTCTCTCCTTTATCGAGAAATTACTATTTAATTAATCAATTTTGACCTCGTCTCGTAAAATATTATTATTATTGTTATTAATATTAAATAACGATTATTTATGTCGATTGGATAAATTAATTTAATTTAATTAATCAATTAATTTTGATCTCGTCTCGTAAAATATTATTATTATTGTTATTAATATTAAATACCGATTATTTATGCCGATTGGATAAATTAATTTAATTTAATTAATCAATTTTGACCTCGTCTCGTAAAATATTATTATTATTGTTATTAATATTAAATAACGATTATTTATGTGGATTGGATAAATTAATTTAATTTAATTGAACGATCTTATCTACAATTTTATTATTATTATTCTTAGCAATATTATATAGAACAAATTTGAGTCGATTCGAGGTGAGGTGGCAGTGGTGTAGTGGTTAGCGTTCACGACTCACATCCCAGTGAACCCGGGTTCGATTCCCGCTCCCGACAATGAATTTTTTTCTATTCGATAAATAAATTTACAAAGCAATTATAACCATGAAAAAATTAATTGCATCGAAGAATAAAAGAAATAATTGTTTATCGACGAATGAGCAAAATAATAAATAAATAAATAAAAAATAAATATGAATAAAAAATCAGAGCTCACGGGGCACATGTAACGCGATCTTTGTAATTACGAAACGATAGAATATATTGCGCACGATCGAAGATGTACCTACCTGTGCCAATAATACGAAACGTACCTGTTCGCGATAGCTCGGCAACACGATTATCGGTAGAGTGGCCTGCTCACCGACGCTTTCGCCAATCAAGTCTTTACTACTCGCTATTTCTACCGGAGATATCTCTTGCACAATCGAGACCGAATGACCGAGTATAAAGAAGAAGAAGCGTATCTTCTTCTTCTTTCACTTCTTCTTATTCTTATTCTCCTTCTTCGATATGTCCAACGCCGTGTACACGGGGCGCTCCTTAATTCGCGAAAGGTCTCTCCGCTTGTCGACGATTGTCTCTCTTGATATCTCGAATTGCCTTTCGATCTTGGAAATTATTCTTCTCTGATGAATTTTTATTTAAAACAACAACAAAAAATACGTACAAAACATTAGTTTAAAATTACATCATAATTTTTATATAAAAATTCACATTTTTCTTTAACTTTATTTTCCATTTTTTTTTTTTGCAATTTTTCATGAAATTATGATTTTTATTCCGATAAAAAATGATGAAATTTTTTTTTGTGTTCGCAGCTTTTGGTGTTCTTTTTAATTTTTTGTTAATGTTATTCGTATTACTTTGGTGCTTCCGCTGTCGTTATACGTGCCACGAAGTCCCGAGGGCTTTTCTGAGGTCCCGGAGTCCGAGAAATTCAAATCGAGATATAATCGTTCTACGTCAGCCAACACTTACGTACCAACACGCAAACGCGTATATATATTATATATATATATATATATATATATATATATATATATAAATTTTATATGTATAATAAACACACACTGGATGTAAGAGAGAGATCTCGCGCGAAATGACCGCCGGCTGCTGCGATAAATATCGGCGGATTTAACGCAATTTTGCAACGACCACGTGTGCAACCACATACATCGTAGACGGGTCGTTGAGAAATTAAGAAGAAGAAAAAAGAAAATAAATGAGGAAAAAGAACTGCTCTGCTCGCAAACGACTTTTGCAAGACGCATGTTTCGCGCCGACGGAATTTTATATAAATTACGATGGAACCGAGCAATACTACACGGTTCGAGATTCCAGACAGATTTCTATCTTCTCACGATCCTTCTCGCGAGATTCGAAACAAAGAAAAACAAAACAAAATAAACAAATTTTAAAAAAATCAATCTTTTTTTCTTCACAGAAAATATATTTTCTGTGAAGAAAAAATATTTCACAGAAAATATATTAGTATTATACTTATTATTATACTAGTATTATACTTATTAATATTTCTGTTAAATATTAATACTATATATTAATATTTCGCAGAAAATATTTATTCTTCACAGAAAATATATTTACTGTGAAGAATAAAAATCTGTCCATTTTTTTAGAATATTCGAAACGTTTGAAAAAAAAAATTAATTTGCGATTGAAGAATTTATTTAATAAAATAAATGCAAAAATGAAAAAAATTATTTTCAAATAATCGAAGAGTGATTTTTTTTGTTATTTCTTTCGGCAGGTTCCTCGCCCAGTCGACTGGCACTGAGCAGAACAAAGGAAAGCTCGAACGAAGGAATTACCCCCGTGGTTGCAGAGTCTACGACGCCAAAGGTAATAAACGATTTTTTTTTCTCTCTTTCTCTCTTTCCCTTTTCTCTCGGTCTATGTTCTTACCCCACTTTCCTCTCGATTTTTTCCCATCCTCCTTTTTGTTTTCTTCTGTTTCTTGGCCTCGGTATGGAACTCGATCTATCGATCCGTACCAGGAAAAAGCTTCTGTATATCATTATTACATACCCACGTTTATCATTTATCATCTTGGCCTCTCGCTATCGTTTTTGCCTTTCATCGAATCGCTCGCAATTTTTTCCTTTTTTTTTACTCTTCCTTCGTTTCACCTGTTTTTTCGTCTTCAAGCTTTTTCGATCTTTAAGTCTGTCCAAATTCATCAGTTTTGTCAAGAGCTGTTGCCAATTTATTGTCTCTATACAAATTTCTTATTTTACATTCTCATTAATTAATTCTCACATCTCGCCTCGATTTCTCCTTTTTGTTTCTTCTAGACATAATAATCATTCGTAAATTAGCTTAATTCTCGCAATTTCACACAAACCCTGCTGAATATATTTCACTTTGCTAAATATATTTCGCTTCGTACAAAACAAAATTTCATAATTTTCTATTTTTTCTTAATTCATCAATTTTATGATCGTTAAGATATTAATTAGATTCCCAAAATCGATCTGGGAAAATGACGATAAAACGTGACAGCAATTTCACTTTGCTAAATATATTTCGCTTCGTACAAAACAAAA
>JAPYZT010010149.1:0-10118 GCA_030522965.1 Tryphoninae sp. A BG-2022a | reverse complement strand
ATATATATATATATACATATTATATATATATATATATATATATATATATATAATAAAATATAATATAGTATAATATAATAATCACAATATTATAATAACAGTAGTAATAATCGTAATAATAATAATATATTAATCATAATATTATAATAACAGTAGTAATAATAGTAATAATAATAATATGATGATAATAATAGTAATAATTTGCGAAAGGAACCAAAAAAAAAAATAAAAATAACAATGTCGCCACGACAACAGGTAGATTGATGAGAAAAATAAACGCTCGAGTGCAGCGACCGAGGGTGTTATATACTTACCGTACTCGCTTGATATTACATCGAGTCGCGAATATACGTGTCGTGTCCATACGTATACACGTATACATATATATATATATATATATATATATATGTATACACGTGTACAATGAGTACGATTTTCGCACACTGTCTCGAATTGGCGTTGCACAGGTGTGAAATTCTCTTCGTTGCCACTCTGCCCCTCTCCTCCTCCCTCCACTTCTTCTTCCCCCCCTTTTCCTCCCTCGCCTACTTTTGCTCTCCATAAACATTCAACAAGTGCTCTACGTCGCCATGAATGGAGTGGGGGAGGGGAGGGGGGTGGTTGCGAAGAGTAAGGCGTGGAGCTGGAAGTGAAGTAGGAGTGCTAAACTAGAGAGGGGGGGGGGGATATTTCTCAGGCGGCAAAACGGAAGTCTTAGTTCCCGTCTTCACCTCAGTCTCTTTATCTCTCTCTCTCTCTACCCCCCTCTCTCCTTCCCTCCCTCCCACCTTATTATTATTATTGCATCTTGAAAAAATTTGTAAATTTGTCAAACTGGCACGAATTGTAAAAGTCTCAATTTACGTATATGTATGGTTTGTGAATTAATGAAATCTCTGTATTTTCCTCATAGCTACCTAGGGCATAATTAAATAAATTAATCAATCAATCCCCCCGTTATTATTATTATTATATTTTGAACAATTTTGTAAATTTATTAAACTGGCACAAATTGTAACATTGCAAATTTACGTATTTGTACGATTTGTTAATTTAGGAAATCTCTATATTTGCCCCATAACTAGCTAGAACATAATTAAATATATCAATCAATCAATCTCCCCCTCTTGCGATCGTAGATAAGAATTGTATTCCTTTTTCAATTTTTTTTTCGCCTCTCGAACTCTCCGCGTCCAATTCTTTTTTCTTTGTTTGTTCGTGTTCTTTTTTGATGTACTTTACTTCCTTTTTCTCCTTTTGCCTTTTCTCTTCAATGTCGAGGAACCACAATTGGCGTTTGGGATTATACACAACTGGAGAACGATATGTGTACCGCATGAGGGAGGGGGAAGAGATGGGGTGCGCGCGCAGATGCGCTCGTGTGTGCACTTGGCCCACGAGGGGCGAGTGAGCGGCAAGGGGAGGGGGGAACACTGGCGGCGGTGCGGCGTTGGGAGGGGGGAGACGAGCATTAGCATTGTTGACTGGGTAAATAGTGGATACGCTTAATGCCCACGTTATAATACCCGTATATAGATGTACATGTACATATCCACATACACGATGATTTATGTAGAAACACATATATACATATATACAGGGTGAGTTTTATAAAGTGTCTCAAACTTTATTTCAAGGTAGATGAGATCATTATAAACAAAAGTTGCAAATATACATTGGGGATATTTTTAATAGTTTACGAGATATACATTTTTAAAGCTGGTCCAATCAGAGCACGCTGAGAAGCGTTGGAGCCGCCCACTCCTTGCGCTAGCCGTAGAGATAGCATGTTCTAGGGCGTTACATTTGGGGTTGCAAAATTCAGAGCAGTCAATTTGATTTATTATATTATTACGCAGTCATTTTTATTTCTCGGGCATTGACTGCTCTGAATTTTGCCGAGCGCGCCGGAAAGTGTTGGGTCCGCCCACTACCCTCCCTAGCAGCCAATGCCTGGGAAATAAAAATGACTGCGTAATTAAATAATAAATAAAATTGACTGTTTTGAATTTTGCAATTTCAAATGTAAAGCCCTACATTGTGCTATCTCTACGGCTAGGGCGGGAGTGGGCGGGTTCAACGCTTCTCGGTGCGCTCTGATTGGACCAACTTTAAAAAATTGATATCTCGTAAACTATCAAAAATATCTCTAATGTATATTTGCAACTTTTGTTTGTAATGATCCGATGTACCTTAGAATAAAGCCTGTGACACCTTATGAAATTCACCCTGTAGATGGATAGTTGTAGGAGGTAAAGTCGCATGGAAGATTTTCGGAGAAGAGAGAGTCAGAGGGAGAAAGAAACGTCGAAGAAGCTTTCAGAGTGAGGGTCATTATTTTTATCGTCATCACGAGATGTCGCAGTCACTCTGAACAAAAGTAAGCAATGTGCTATAGACACACATTGAAAAAAATCCCATGGGTTTCGAGTGTTGTCCGGTGACTCGTAGTGACTCGCTCGTCGTCAATCAGCGAGTAATATATCATTTCCGTTTGTTCGTACGAGTGCAAGATTCAATTTAGTAACGATTTATCTCGTGCTTCGTAACGGGTGGTCTCCTCGATTGGGGGGCAGGGGGGGGGGCAAAATTTCCAAATTTTCGCCAATCGAACGAAATCTCTTTCGATCTTATCAAACGCCGTCCTCATCATTATTCCCGGCTTGCTGGCAACAAAAAATTACATATTTTTATTTTATTCTGAATTAAACAAAATGTTTATTATTTACTTTATTATTATATAAAATTATATTAAATTATTATTTAAAAAATTATTATAATATATACAATTTATTTATTTTATTTTATTTTGGGAAAGAGAAAATAGAATTGTAAAATATAGTCGAAAGGATTTTTCATGTATTTTTCATTCATATCCGTTCTTCCCAACGTATAGTCACACACGCGTGTTCGTATGGATTTTCTGCTTATCCCTACATCTCGCTCGTTCGCTTTTCCTTCGCATTCGTCGTCGCGGTGCCAAGTCAATGGCCCTATCTAAGGGTGAGGAGAGAGGAGGAGGGATAGGAGAAAGAGCGAGACACAGGTTGAGGGGGGAAGGGGGGGGGTATAAATCTTGTGCTTAATTTTAGAAATGGGTAGCTTTTGAAGCTCGTCCCCACTTGCAGATATATACGTGTATATGTTTTACATGCTATGTAAAGCACACGCACACGCACACGCACACGCACACGCACACGCGCACGCGCACACGCATACGCACACGCACGCGCACACGCACGCGCACGCGCACACACGCACACACACACACACACACACACACACACACACACACACACACACACACACACACACACACGCGCGCGCACACACACACACACACACACACACACACACACACACATGCACATACACACATACACACATATATATACACGTGCTCTCACGTCTTTCTACGTTTGCATTCGTCGCAATCAGGGTGGTCTCTTAGAAGGAGTAAATGGCGTTTCTTCGTCGTTGCACGAGTTCGTAAGTCTGCTCGCTGTCGCAAACCGTGACCGCGTTTGTCCAAGGGAGCGAAAAAGCTCTTACCTCTCTCTCTCTCTTTCTCTCTTTCTCTCTCTCTCTCTCTCTTTCTCTTTCTCTCGTTCTTATTTTATCGTCTGCCTCCTCTCGCTCGCTTCTACGACGAAATGCGGATCCAATAATCGGGCTAAGTTGGACACAAAGGGAGCGCGAAACTTGAACTCGTCGCGCGGCGAGAGTCTTTGAAAAAATTTCTCAGCGAGAAAAATAAAAAAAAAACAAAAGCCGATTCGACCCGCGAATGAATTTTACGTCGCTATGTTTGCTAGAAAAAATATTTTTTTGAACGCTGCGACGTTGCGAATTTACAAAAAAAATCAGAAATGCATTAACGATATTAACAATAATAACAACAACAACAATAATAACAATAACAATAACAATAACAATAATAACAATAACGATAATAATAATAATAATAATAATAATAAAACAATAACACGAACTGCAACTGACAACAATGATCCTAATAAACAGCAATAAGAACGAGAGAGTGAGTGGTGTAGTGGTTAGCGTTCCCGGCTCACACGCAGGGGGTCGCGGGTTCGATTCCCGCCGACATCAATGAATTTTTTTCTGTGCTTTTTCTGTGCTCTCGGTGTTTTAGAACCTCCTCCACGTAAGAAAAACTTTCTATAGGTCTATCGGAGTGGTTGCTGGAAATGTATATATGAGGAGAGAGAAGGTGATGTAAAAATGCGAAGTATGCGGTACATTGGAATTTCTGCATACGATCTACCCCGGTCCCATATCCATCTATCTTAGTAATAACAATAATAATAATACTAATAAATTTACGTTCATCGTCCTTCGCTCGAAGTTCGTTCGCTCGGCAAAGGCCGGATAAAAAAAAAATTCAAGCCACTCGAGAGCCTACCTGCCGTCGGCTCAAACGTACTAAACGTCGACTCGTACAAAACTATGCACCTAGTTACACGCACGTACGTGTGTACCTACACCCTACGTACACGCGTACGTTCGAGCACGGGAACGGTTGAGCAGTGACGTTTCGTCTGTTCATACGGTATTTCACTTTGATGTCCATCGTACGAGAGAGAGAGAGAGCGAGCTCTCTCGACTCTCGTAATTACGAGCATTCCCAAATCCTCTTCAGTCCTTTATAGTACACACATTCGTACATGTATATATATATATATATATATATATATGTATACACACAGTGTATATTATATCTCTTTCAGGTCCCTTTCTCTCTTTCCATGGCTATTTGTCCGTTCCTCATCCCTTCGTTGCACCTTCGAAGCCGCCGTTGCCTCATCTCTCGTTCGATAAATCCCCGCGCCCGATTTCGTTCTCGACGTTACTCTCGGGTAAATATTGTATAAACCCGGCTTGCTTCTTTTTTTAATTCGTTTCGACGTTTTATCGAGACGATCGTGTAATTTGACGAACGAGAATGCGAGCACGCGAGGGAGGAGCTCGTGATAGCCAAGGGACTGGAGGGGAAAAATGAAAATAAAACATAAAGAGAAAGAAAACAAATTACGATTAATTAAAATTTCAAATTAAACTAAAATTAACATAATTTAATTAAAATTTGGAAAAAGAAAACGTTCGTCTATGCGGATATTACGGGATTTGTGTACAGGGCTTCTCTTTGATTAAAAAAAATATATAATATTATATATCATTATATAACATATAATATTATATATTTTTTTATATTATATATTATCATATATATTTATATTATAATCTTATCATATATATCTTATCATATATCATTATATTATAATATATTATTATTATATAATATAATATTAATAATAATATAATTAAATAATAATATATAATTGTAATTTCTTTATTATTAAAGAATTATAATATTTCTTTATTATATATTATTATTATATATTATATATTATATATTATATATTATATATTATATATTATATATTATATATTGTATATTATATATTATATATTATATTATATTATATTATTATATAATAAAATTTGGTACGCACAAAATTATTACGCATTACAAACAAAATTTCATACCAAATTTTGGATACGCAAAATTTGCTATGAAAAAAATTATTCTATATTATTATATTTTCATATCAACTTTCGCGTATAATTTCTTTTTATTTTCACCCGGAGTGCTGCCCTTTCCACGGATCACAAAGCCCTCTCGAAGTGTATACGTTACGCCACACTTCACTCGAATCGAAATCACGAAGAGAGGGAGAGAGAGAGAGAGTGAGACCTAGGGCATACGTACACGAATGTGTGTCGGGGATGAGAAGAGAACGAAGTTGTGCGGCGGACAGTGTGCAGTCGCGTGCTATTGAAACTTTCGTTACCGCGAGCTCCCCCCTTCTCGACGTGGAATTCGAGTTTTTCTCGCGGCGCGAATCCGATGCGAATTGACAAAAGAACCAAGCGCGAGAAAGAGAGAGAGAGAGAGAGAGAGAGAGAGAGAGAGAAAGCCTGAACGAGAGTCGAAAATAAAAAAAAGCCCAAAAAAAATTGAACATACGCGCAAACGCATGAAGGCGAGAGTTCGAGCTAGAGTTGGGAAAAAAAGGAGAACCCCCCCCACCCCCCCCCCCAGCTCGCGAAAAATAAAGCGGCTTTAATCGAAGGTCCGTAGGCGTTGCCCCTTCCCCGTCGCCCCGCTCAACGTTGTTCGTACGCGCGAAGAGGGAACCAGGAACTTCGTCCTCTCCTCCTCCTCCTCCTCCTCCTCCTCGTTATTCGTCCACCGAAATAACGAAACAAAGCATTGTTTATTTTTATTCGTACGTTGGTGGTTTTTTTCCGTTTTATTTCGTTGTCCCCTTTTTTTGTAGGTAGGTATCGTTATTACCGGTCGATTCTATCGGGTGCCGGGGTTAGGGGGGGGGGGGGGCGGGGGTGGGGCACGAGCCATTTGGCTCGACGCGAGGAAAGAGAGAGAGAGAGTTCGATGTATCGTTGATAACATGGTCGATAATCATTGATAGTCGATGGGGCGAACGCTGGAAACGATTTTTGATGGTCAATGCCCCCCCCCCCCCCGTTTCGCGTTTTCCCACGTTCGAACAACTATTGTAGTTTGTGTAAATCGAGATGTTTTTTTTTTCTTTTTTCTTTTTGTTGTACCGAGTTACAATCGAACGGTTGGTCGTAGCGACCACGAACATGCGGGTCCATTCGGCATACGAGGATTGATGCCTCGACGAGATGAATTTTCCATCCGTAACGCCCCTCCTACCTTACGCGCTCGTGTACAGGGTGACTTTTTGAACGTACCCGGAAACTCCCCCTTTTTTTTTGTTTCGCGGTTTTTACACGGATTTTCGACTTTTTTCGTTCTCTCGCGGTTGCTTTTCAACGGGATTTTGTTTTTTTTTCTAGGTTTTGTGGTAAAACAAAATGGGGGGCGGTTCGTGCTGAAATCCCGATTTTTGAGACCGCGAGAGGATTAAGTTTGTTGTTTTTTTAATTTTTTTTAACTGTTTTGTGAATAAAATGAAAATTTTACTCGTCGTTAGCAATTTAAATCCTTTATTTTTTAAAATCTTTTATTTTGAATAATAAAATTTATATTTTATCGAAAAGAAAGGAGAAATTTTATTCGTACCTTTGGGAAAAATCGTAGTCGATCATCGAACTTTTAGATTTTGGGACAATTCTCGATCGCTTTCATGCGTAATTCATCTCCTCCGGTTCTATATAAACGCGGTTCTCCCCCCTACAAAATACACCCCCCCCCCCATCTATATAAAGATATATAGATATATATGTGTGTGTGTGTGTGTGCATTTCTCTCTTCTCTCGCGGTACGGTTACAACTCTCTACACCGATGTATTTGCACAGCGGTGAGGGCGAACATATGTACAAATTACCACACGGGACCCGCCGTATCCACGTTGTATAATCGCACACAAGCCCAATAGATATATATATATATATATGTGTTTTCTTTGTATCGTACATAGAAATTCGTCCGTTTGTCCTTTCACACGTGTGGATTCTCGCATCCTAGTAATAGAGCGATCCACTAATTTCATCCACAAATTCATCAAATTTTCCTTTTTTTCAACGCATTTTCTCGAATTTTGACATTTTTTAAAAATTCGAATTCGACACGGGAATCGATCGATTAATTTCGTATTTCAATGATTCGTTAGTTTTTCTTTATTCTGGATGATTGTTTAATTGTTTTCTGTAAATTGTATCGTTGGATTAATAAATTAAGTCGTTGCGAATTAAATTCGTAATTAAAAACGTGAATTGTAGAAAAGGTCGTTCATTGTGATAATTATCACAAATTCGGTAAATAAAATTACAACAGAAAGTAAGAAAGAGATTATTTTTATTGAGTTAACATAAATCGCGATGTTTCAAAAATTTCGAGGATTTTTCCCTCTGTGAAAATATTACGGGGTTTTCATTCTGAATGAAGCCCCTCTAATCCCTCCCCACTCCTTTACACACATAGGTACGTATGATTAATAATACGCGAATATCAAGAGAGAAGAGAGAGAGAGAGAGAGAGAGAGAGAGAGAGAGAGAGAGAGAGAGAGAGAGAGGGAGGGAGGGAGGGGGGGAGGGAGGGAGGGAGGGAGGGAGGGAGAGAGAGAGAGAGAGAGAGAGAGAGAGAGAGAGAGAGAGAGAGAGAGAGAGAGATTGATTGATTCATTAATTGATATATTTAATTATGCTCTAGCTAGTTATGGGACAAACACAGAGATCTCATAAATTCACAAATCTTACAAACACCTACACCAATTTGTAAATTCACTACAATTGGTGCCAGATTAATAAATTTACAAAATTTTACAAGATACAATCGCATAACAACGTTGAGAGAGAGAGAGAGCCAGAATGAGAGAGAGAGAGAGAGAGAGAGAGGGAGAGTAAGAGAGAACCAGAACGAATGACAGGGGGGAGGGGTTGAGAGAGAGAGAGAGAGAGCAGGTTTGGCACCAGCGGTGCGAACGAAGCTCGGGCGTTTCACAATTTAATTAATTAGCGCAAATTAATCCCAATTAGTAGTTCTTGTTCGAACGATGCGCAGTTTATATACACACGTGTTTCGTACGAGCAACGCGAGTTATCTCCTCCCGCTATAAATTATTCCTCTCCCCTCGTTTTGAATCAAAATAATAACTAAAAAATTTTAAAAATAAAATAAAAATTTTCATACGATTTACTCGATATTAAAAAAAACCAACTCGTTCATCAAGATTGTACGATTTTTTGTTGCACGAGATTTTCCGTCGAGACTCGAATAAATCGTATAATTGTTAATTAATATCGAGCGACGTTCTCTCGGCCACGTGTCGAGGATTTCGGTTACGGTCGTATTTATCTCGCGGAACGTGTTACTAGCGGCACGAGGCCCGAGCGACGAATCCGGTGTTTTAGTCCGACCGCGCCCCGATATAATTAATATCTCGTCGTTTAATTTGAGACTCGCGAGCGACTCCTGCCGAATCCCCTTGGCACGCGTGTGTACGTACCGTGTTCTCGACGTATACGTTAATGTGGGGTAATATGGACCAGGCTGTAAAAAAAACTACTTAATAGCAATTTTTTCGTACATCGGTCGAGCAGAGGTTAACATTTTTTTTATATTTTGTTATTTATGTCTCGACTGATGTTTAGAAGAATTCACGACGAGTGAAACTCATCGCAAATTATAAACGTATCGAATTAATAAAAATCTCATTTTTTTTTTTTACAATTGTTTCATATTTTACTAAAATTATTTCATATTTTACAAAAAATATTTCCTATTTTACAAAAATTGTTTCATAATTTACAAAAAATATTTCATATTCTATAAAAATTCAAAATTTTATATTTTGCAAAAATCAGCAAATTGACAATTTTGATACAACGTAATTAATGATCGTTAGGAACACAAAAATTGATTTTCAAAGAACGATTCGCTTCCGAATTCGGATGTTTCATTGCCGAAAATATCAAGGTGGTGGTCCATATTACCCCGCTTTACCTTAATACGTCTACGCGCATCTAGCCCCCTTCTCCCCTGTCCCGTCTCGTTCAGCTCGAAACATTTCCTCGGCTCGGGCAACGTGCGGCCGTTGCAATTTAACGTTTACGATGCCGCGGTGACAGATGCGAGCCCCCGCTCTCCCTCTCTCTCTCTCTCTCTCTCTCTCTCTCTCTCTCTCTCTCTCTCTCTCTCTCTCTCTCTCTCTCTCTCTCTCTCTCTCGTTTGCTCGACGAACCGTGCACGTGTAAACTATATGCGAACTATTTGTACCCGTATGCGTATTTGATACACTTATATATACATATAAATGAATATGTACGAATATTCCTCTCTCTTTTCGTCTCTCTTTATATATGTATTTATATGTGTTATATATTATGTTTTATATCAGTTATTAGATATATATATATATATATATATATATATATAATATATATATATAACATGTAATATATAATATATAATACAACATAATAAAATATATTATAATATAATATAATATTAGGTGCGCAACTAAGTTCTCGCTGTTTTTTTTCTTAAAAGTAGAATTTTATTCTACAAAAAAATATACATACAAACTATTGGAAGTATTTCCCA
>JAPYZT010010138.1:0-11881 GCA_030522965.1 Tryphoninae sp. A BG-2022a | reverse complement strand
ACACACACACACACACACACATGTACAAATATATGACATTCTGCATTATGCTCGAGCGCTGGTGGATGAGTTCACATGACGTTTCATCGTGCATTTTGTTCTCTCCCTCTCTCTTTCTCTCTCCTATAAGCGTCACAGCAGGGACTAAGTGTGTTGTAAAGCAGCGCCTGCGAGCGCGAGCCATGCTGCACGTATATAAACGCTCGCATGGGGTGGATGCCCGGTCAGTAACCCCTCTCTCGCACTCTCTGATGAAACGATGGTAGGAGGATGCGCGAACTCGCTCGCACTTGAAAGCGTTCATGGACGTTCGCGGGGTGAAAAACACCAGTGTCAATGAAAACTTATCATATTTCCATCCACGAATTCAATCGTCTCGGATCTTTCGAACCGATGAAAATCTTTGAGACTGGAGTCGGAATTTCGCTCGAGAGCTTTTTATAACGAGAGAAACTTTTCTTACGAATGAATCGCGTATCGCGATTTGAATGATAAATTTTTGTCGTTGTGTCTGGGATTGTGGAACGAGGATGAGTAAAAATAATATGTTGCAGGTTTCATATCTTTGTTATTGTCAATAAATGTTTCTTTACCGCGCGAACTATGGTAAGCTAGCGTAACGGAGAGAAAAATAATCGTATTGTGCGCTCGTGCGAAACGCCTTCGTTTGGAGATTAGAGTGAATATCTAGTTGGCGATTGTGCGGTCGCGAAAAGAGAAAATCTTTGGTTTATCGATCGATATGTCACGAAAAATTGATGCACTTGAATCAATAACTATAATTAAGAGAATTTGTTACAGAAATTTTGTTCGTGTGGAACGTGTTTCATTCGATCTAAAGGACGTTTTACGTTAATCGCAACGAATCATATTTTTGTTGATTAAATCGTTAATTATTTCTTTTTATGTTTCAGGTAAGTCGATTGAAGTTAAGGATTTATTGAAAAATGTGCTCTCAATTCTTGGGTAAGTGAATATTTAATGGAATTGGATCGGAGAGTGAAGGATATTATATTTGAAATGTAGGAGAGATTTCCCATGGGGAATATACATTGATACAGTTATTTGACAGAAAACAGAATTTTCAGGCTTTTGTGAATCAAAACGTGTGCTTTTCAAACCGTCGCGTCATGTCTTATAACATGTTTATTTATTAATATTTCCAATCTCCAAGACTTTTCATTCCATGACGAATTTTCCACACAGCACGAATATAATATCCTTGCTCTTTGCACGTCGCCATTTCCATTTATATCTGAAAAGTTAAACAAATATGTTGAAAATGGGAAGAAATTCGGTCAAATCGGAATTTCACACGTGGGAGTGAGCGTACCTGTTGAAAAGTCTCTCTCGCCCCTAGTCAACGAGATACAGGGATAGAGAGAGAGAGAGAGGAGAGAAACACGAGCTTTTCAATTCCCTCGCCGGCTTCCCGAGCTTTCGCGACACCAGCGCCCTTGCCGGCGTCGACGGCGCAATCCGCAAACTTTTCACCGGTTGATAACTTCACAGACGCGTCCGCGTCCGCGCGTCGCGCCACCGTCTGTCTGATCTCTACCGCCATCTACTACTTGGTTGCAGAGCTCGCGAGGCAACTTACTCTCGCACCGGGAGTCGCGCGGCCGTCCCGGTACGGTAGTTATCTACTGTACTCGTGGCCAACCTCGCGTAGCAAACTTCTCTCTGCTCCAATGGCAACGTTATCGCTCTTGAACTTTCCTCTACTCCGTAGTCGCAAGCTTCGAGCTTAGCCGAGCGTTGGTCGCGTTCGCCTCAAGCCCGAACGACGTTAACGACGGATTCTACATCGAACCATGAAAAAACATCATTCACCTTCGACGCTAACTCACCAACGCGTCTCTTATCGGACATCGTCGAACAATCCGGAAGCCTCTTACCATGCGCGAAAAAAACTATCGCGCTTTTCATCCAATTTATCAAATCGCATCTACTTCAATTCTTTTCTATCTTCATTCCCAACTTTTCTCAAGTCCTCGTAGCTCTTACCTTCTTTCTTTTTGAGATCAATTTATTTCCCGAATAATGAACAAGAGCCAAAGGTCGAGGGATCGAAACGGAGTGATCTCGTGGATCGAACGTCCTCGTGACGATCGGAGATGAATCGATATTACGTAAGGCGCATATTACTGTACGAATAATGTTGCAAGCAGCGAGTAATCGGTCTACGCGCTTGCGACTCGGGCGACGAGAGACCATATTATGCATCTCCTCTGTATACCTGTATACGTGTGTTTCTCCAGTCGCTATTTAGTATTATAAAGTGGTGGGTACGAATTCGCTTTCTTTCCAAGCCGCTGTCGAGTCTTAACGTTCTAAACCCATGCTGAATATCTATATATGTAATTCATGTTCTGGGAGCGGAGCGCCGAGAGTTGCACGAGAGACAGCTTTGCACTGTCTCCTCGTTCTCGCTTCTCGTTGCGACAACGTGAAAGTGACACGCGGCTAAAAGTCTCCGTACCGCCCTGGCACGATGCACTTTTTCACTTTTGCTGCACAGGCGCAACAGCATCGTATACGACATAGATAAATATATAGATATATTATTGTATATAATATGTTCAAGTTGCTATAAATGATAGTAAACTATCCCATGAACTCGACTGTCGCTTTCTCGAGTCAACATTTTCAGCCTCCTTTCAGCCCCGTTTTTTTCTTCTTATCGTAAATTTCGCAAAGTCCATAGATCGAAAGGAGGCTGCATATGTATATACGATAGTTTGCGTGTATTATTAGCGAGCGTTGCTAATACCACGAAACCGAGAGCGCGCACGTCCATTAGGCCGTACGGTGGAAAAGTCAATGAACGCTTGGATAACCATGCGGAGATATAAAACGTGTGATTATGTCGGTTAAACGAGGTCTCCGACTCCTAACTTTCAGTACATAGCTCTCGATTATCACATAACGCGTTACGATAGCGCAAGCTTTTTTTTTATCCTTACGTACGTAGATATAAACCGAGAGCGTAATCGATTTCGTTTCGAATTAGCGTTTGACAGGCGTGAATCGAGATTACGCGTTTGTGCTACGGATACGAGATTCGAAGCTTTAAAAATCTCAATATCGCGACGATTATATTTCACTCGGTCCTCTTTTTTCGGGAAAAATTTCATTTTTCTTCGTTCAATTGTTTCCTTCTCGGGAAATCTTAATACAATTACAGTCTACGATGTCTGAATCTACGTAAACATTTCCCCTAATATTCCTTCAACCCTTAATTCTTAGTAACTAAAATCAAAATTCCGTTAAATTCATTTTCCATCAATTGACACAATTTTTTTTTTATTGAAAATTCACAAGAAAAAGATGAAAAAAAATATTTTGCTATTAGAGATACGAGATTCTTTTTTTTGGATGCAAACTTAATTTTTCTTCGTTCAAATGTTTCATTCTCGAAAAGTTTCAACAAAATTACAGTCTACGATGTCTAAATGTACCTAAACATTCCCCAATTCCTTCAACCCTTAATTCCTAGTAACTAAAATCAAAATCCGACTAAATTCATTTCCCATGAATTTACAACAATTTTTATATTAATAATTCTTAAGAAGAAAAAGAAAAAAGATCCTTTTGCTATTTCAAGTCTTCAATATTCATAATTAACAACAGCTGCAACGTTTCACCCTCGAGGCATTTCCATCCCCTCTAACGGTGGTCCACGAAAAATTTAGAAAGAAAAATGAACAAAAAAAAAAAGTAAAACACGTATTTATACATTCATACGTCTGACGCGCGTCTCGCGGTTCGCACAGATACGTTGGTTGGCGCATACGACGAGGTTCGTAGTGTTGAACGAGTAACGCTTGTACGTACAGTACAAGCGAATCTAGTCGCGTATACGAGGCTCGACTCGCTCTCGCTTCGGCCGGGTTCGCTCCTTCTCGTCGTCAATGTGTCAGGGGATTTTACTCGTGCGCAAGCTCGTATCCGTGTGCGAACGCGTCCTGTATTCGTACACAAATACATTTGCTCGCCGCAGTACGAAGCTCTCCGCACGGTGCGCTCGCACACAATCAAGGCCCAAAGTTCACTCACTCCGTAACCTCCTTTCAATCGAAACTATTACACACTAAACAGTGGCTCTCAGTCTCCCACGATTGACTCCAATCTTTTTTCTTTTTCTTCACTTTCGTTCGTTCTCGCCGTAACGTATGAATAGCAATGGGACTCTCGTTACTTACCATTGTTACCGTATACAAATACGTATCGCGAGTGCGAAATCGGCGTACGAACTTTCTCGCGATGACGAGCACGTGTGCGATTTCCCGCGATGAATAAAAACAAATAAAAATCTTCTTTCGATATCGAAAATGTTCTGATTTTTCCACGATAATTGGATTATTTTATTTTATTTTATTTTTTTATATAAATTAAGTAATGACTCGATGGCGATGGCGTTTTTTGACTCGCGACGAACGTGAGACTTTGAGCGATGAGAAACTATAATTCGTCATCGAGGTATGAAAAAAAGGAACGGGGACGATCGTCGATCTTTCAGCATCCCATATTACGCTGTACGCGTACATCGCTGACGCGAGAGGCCCTGTATATATGTACAAAGAGAGAGAGAGAGAGAGAAGGATCGAGATGGCGAGAGAGAGCAAAAGAGGGAGAGACATACACACAGGCGACACGCTAAAGCGTCACGAAAGTAAAAGTAGGTACATATACACGCGGCCACGAACTGTTCCGAACGCGTCCTCGAACGGTCGCTGCACTCCGCTTGTGTGAGCCTATCTCTCTCTCTCTCTCTTTCCTTGCCACGTTGCTGGCTAACGTGTTGAGTAACAACCACGTTAGCGCACGGTCCGTTTCAGTCTATAACGACTGTCCCATACACGAACCTCACTGTAACACACTTAACGCGAGATCTCGAGTAACACATACACACACAGCGATGCAAAAATCCTCATTTTCGCCTTCGTTGTCCAAAGCTTCTAGAAAGTTCGAGCGTGTTATTGAAATTCTTTGACATAATTAAACGCAATGTAATCGATCGAAATCGATAAATTTGAATATGTTAATTTTATTTTTTAAGGATGAATTTATTATTTTTCTTTTTTAGCGTTCAACGAGAATTTTCTATAAATCCTCAAAATTATTTTCCAAAAGGATATTCTCTCTCTCTCTCTCTCTCTCTCTCTCGTGTTCGCGACATTCTCATGAAATTTTCACTCTCGTCATGACGGAAAATCCCATCGTCGAAAATTCAAATTCACATAATGAAAATAACCAAGAAAAGACACAGGGAGCGAGAAAGAGAGAGAGAGAGAGAGAGAGAGGGAGAGAGAGAGAAGGAAGGAACAAATGCTGAGCTATTTTAAGCCGAGCTATATGAAATCGTTACGTTTTTACACAAACCTCGGAGGAATTTTCCCATCAAAAACCTTCCCACTTATTCTCGTCCTTTCGTTCAAAATCTCGCGTTCCATAAATTCTATAATTTCTCAAAATCATCCATATCATCCTCACTGCCTTTTTTTTTTTTTTTATTATTTTTCCTAAACTTGTAAAAAAAATTGCGAACCGGGAGTGCGACAGTAGCAACAGGGAGCCAGGGCAAGCAGGCGATCTCGTTTGGTTCCCTCCCACCCTTCCTCCCTTCCTCGCCCCCTCCCCCCCCCTCCTCCCTCCCTACCGAGCGGGTGCTTTTGCGTTGAGCAAGCGAGAGAACGGGGGAACGGAGAACGAGCAGCGCGCAGCAAGTCACCTCGATAGCGAGTGTTGAACCCGGGTGAATCTAGGCCGGCACACAGATATACGCGCGTAAACCAACACATCGAATCGCGTATAGGCTCGTACGTATACCGATATACGTATGCTCTCCTGTACCCCGTGGGATACGTACGAACCTTGCTTCTGCGGCTTACGTACACACGCATATACACACACGGACATAAGTGCACGTGCATTCTCCACTCGCATAACTATATACGTGCACCCTCGAATCGTGTACAAATGCGCGCACGGATTCTCTCGGTTCCGTGCGGTTTATCGTATATATGAGGCATTCGGCGCAATTTCAGTCACCTACTAAGATTAATTAACCATGACGCGTTTCTCGAAAGAAGGAAAAAAATAATAAATTAGAACGTATGGAAACGACTCTTCGTACGTGACGTTACGAATTCTGTATTTCCGTTGCAAATAATTAAATACTTACACATCTTTATTAAGTAGTTTTGTTCGTTATTTTGGATCGTGATATTGTCTCGATGATTGGCTTCGCAATATCTCGCGATATTGTCTTCGTATATTCAAAATACATAAATTACAGTGATAATAATAATAAAAAAATTAATTAATTTTGATTTGATTAATTGTTTTTTTAAAAATTCGTTGAAATATTTGTATCAGTGCAAGTCCTATGATTCGACTTTGTAAAAAGCAAAAAGCTCTCTCCTCGTTTATCTCATATTCGAGGACAATATATATATATATATGCGATAGAACTGGATGTTCGATCTTTAACATTGTTTTTCTCGTTGGTTGGTGAATTTTTTGAAATTTTTTTCTCAACGTGTATTTTTGGATAATGAAGTTCGAAATGGACGAATCTGCATGGAACGTCCCGTATACACAAACGCATACCTTTTACGCGAGTGTGTTCATGAAGCGTGGCGCACGAACAACTATCGTCAGAGTTTCGCTCTCCGCATTGTATATACACGATCTGTGAATGTATGGGCCGAATGGCCGATATCGGAGCCAACAGCATCACTCCCATTGATTTCCACTGGGCGCTGGGGAGGTTATTCCAAGATCGTGACAATCCTGTCGTTTGATATTTATCTACGTATATAGATACGTCTATACATATACATACTTATAGACATATATATACGTAGATAAATATCAAACGACAGGATATATATATATATACACGTATAAATGATCAACATTAAATAAAACAACGATCATACAGAGAGACGAACGATGTAACGCGTCTCGTTAATGATATACGATAATGGACCACCGTATTGTACGAATATAATGATTTTCCTCTCTTATCGTGCTCCATATACAAATTTTCACATTCATCAAGCATTTATTGCGTTCGCTTATTTCGTTATTATTCTCGATTCTATTCTCGAGCCCGAGCTCATTGCGAATTATTACTGGACTATGGAGCGACATCTTTATTGTAATCGGAACGTCCCGAGAGCGTTTTGTGCGCCCACGGTTTATTCTGAGATCGCGCAATGTCGATGACCCTCTCCCACTCCGACATAGTGCAATATATATATGTATATATTTCGTTCTCTCGCTTCCTCTTTACCCTGCCTGATCCGTTATATGTGCACTTGCACATCGTACCAGCTCTCCGACGGTCTCGTGTCTCAGCTTTACCATTCACACATATATATATATATATATATGCACGTAGTTCCGACAGTTGTTATATATATATATATATATATATATATATATATATATGTATACACATGCACGTAGTTCCGACAGTTGTTATTTAATATTCGTCATATCGAGCTTCTCGTCCTTTAGTCGACCCCAAGGTTTTCTAAAATCTGCAAGAATATCGGCGTATTATTATCCCTCTGGTCAAAGACGTCAGCGTATTAATCGAAACGAGGAGGCAAAAAAAAACAAAAGATAAAACTGACAATAAATCATTCACTTCGAAGGAAAAAAAAACTTCTTATCCGTACGATCCGACCGTCTGCTATTTTTCCACATCTAGGTCGTTGAACCCCGCGCGACCCTTCTCATACTTTAAACCACCCCTATTTTTGTTTCATCCCCCATCGTTTCTCCTCTTCATACCCGTTCAACATTACCCCAGTGGCTTCCGTGCATGTGAAATTTTATAAAAATTGTAGGCGAGCTTATGGTTCGAATGAAAAAGAAGGGAAAATAAAAAAAACGGTACGAAACGCGTTTCCACGTAGCCCCGTAGCTTATTACGGATGGAAAGTCCGCGTATGCGCCCACATCGATTTAGCGAGGGTGAAACGCGCGAACCGAGGTGACGGAGCGACTGGGGAAATCGACGTGGGTAGGTGAAGAGAGGGGTGAGAGGGTTGGTAAGGAGGGGGTTGGAGCGCGTTAGCCCGGACAACTCCTGACCCGGGTTCGTTGTCCTTCGCGGCAAGCGAACCCGTGCGCGTTTTACTGCCTGGCATATACGAGTATAAAACCCGTACGCCAGCGAAACCTACCCTAGTATGGAGTCGCTCGCTCTTCTACCCTATACTTCCTCTTTGCCTCATCCCCTCTCGAACAAACCTCCCCCCTCCTCTTCGTATACCGGAAGAGCCAGCACGCTCTCAATCCCGTCGGGAAATGCGACGTTTGCTCGATTTATCTTGAAAATAAGAAGAAAAAAAAACCCGATACAGGAATTCTTTTGCGTTTTCCACCCTCTTGTGTTCAACTGTCGCGGATGAGCAGGTATGCGGAGGAGAAAGAAAGGAAAACTTTATCTCACATTGGTGATTTCTCAGCGGGTCTAAATACCTGTCAAATTTCAACAGGGGGGATGAAGATTATCGGGTTCATCGGGAAATGAAACGTTAATTGGCGTATGATTAATGGATAGAATGTAATTGAAATTTATTTGCAAACGTCCGGAAAAATCTTCGTTTCTTCAACTTGCGCGCGATTCGTCGACGTTAATCGTGACAAAACGGTGAGAAATACCGTTTTCTTTTTTGTTTTTGTTTCTGCGCTATCGTGATTAGCGAGTCAGCGAAAACACCCTCGAGACTTTGCCGATAGGGTCGGCATTTCATTTTACGGGACGTGAACTTTTTATCGCGCCTCGCGAAGTACTCTCGACAATCCCACCCTCCCACCTCCCTCTCTTGGAGAGTTATGTGTTACACGGGCTTCTCCTCGTGACTCGTTTCTCGCCGCGTTTACACGTTACTGCGATGCCGGAAACACCGGAAACACGTATCGACAAGCCCTTTCGCGAGTTGACTCGGGCCGTGTTGCGAGTGCCCGCGAGCGAATGTCAGTTTGGCACGCTCTCGCATGCCTTCGTCCCTTTAGAAATGAATCGCAATATACGCCGGAAATAAAATGTCCGATATGCATATACACATGACTTTGCAAAAAAAAAAAAAAAAAAAAAAAAAAAAAACATAGTTTGGACGATCGGAGAAAACGTTGAGCAATTCCCATGGCGGAATAATCAATTAATAATTACGAATATAAAAAATGAATTAAAAATAAGATTAAAGGAGTTTGCCACAAAATAAAAAATAAAAAAATTCGTGCCTCGGTTCAAACCTCAATCATTCCAATTGGAGTGCATTGTAATAAATAACTCTGGAACAATATCTCATTGTCAGTATAGACGATTCCGTCGCACGACGGAATTATGAATTAATAATTACGAATATAAACAAATGAATTAGAAATAAAAATAAAGGTGTTAGCTATACAAAATAAAAATTCCAAAAATTCGTGACTCAATGCAATCCTTACGAGCAATTCATCCCTAGGAAATATCGCAAACGCTTAATCGTCCCGATTAGATTGCATTGTAATATATAACCCCGGAACAATATCTCATTGTCAGTAGAGTCAATTTCGTCGCACGACAGAATTATGAATTAATAATTAATAATTACGAATATAAAACAAGTGATCCCCATGAAATATCACGAACGCTTAATCGTCCCGGTTAGAGTGCATTGTAATATATAACTCCGGAACAATATCTCATTGTCAGTAGAGACAGCGTATACTGCCGCGGTCGTTACGTTATACCGAGTTAAAGCAGACCGGCATTCTTCGCGTCAGTCAGTGACTTGTCTACTCTAAATTCTCCCTCCAACATTACGAGGCCTCTCTCGCGACTCTACGAACGTCGACTCCCTGGAATTTACTTCCGGATCCGAGGGCCTGAATTTCTCTCCGCCCCCATGAACTATTCCTAACGATCAGCTGTATCGCGTTTACCGAATATTATAATTACCATTTAATTCGAGACATTAACCCAAGACATTGAAGAAAAACAAATGATCAAATACCTCGATTATTTTCATATAAAACTTCTTATCAACTGTCTTATATTTCATATTTCTCGATGCAAACCTTAGACAAAGGTACTGACCTAAGAACTCGTTATTTTACCAACGATTGAAAATTTAAAATAAAAAATGAAAACTGCATATAAATTATGCGAATAAATTAAATCCTCGCAAGAGCCGTTTATAAAGAATTGTGCAATATCGCGGCCACGGCGTTATACCGGCGTTTACACAGTCCCGTGAGTCGAATTACCTATCGGGGGCAATAATGGGGAAAGACAAGAGAACTAGACGTCGAGAGAAGGAGAGATCAGCGAGGAGTTAAGGCAACATTTCCAACTCCGTGTTCACGTGTCCGTGCCGTAAGGAGTCGAGGTATTAGGTTATACATACTCGCTTAATAGCACGTTTCCCTCTCGTCGTGTCACTTAATAACGGAGATGGAGGACTTGCAGGGTGAGAACGACAGAAACACCTAGATGGCAATAAGACGCAAGTGTGGCTTTTAACTCGCTTACTATATATATGTATATATGTTATATATAGATAGATAGGCATTGGCATAGCTGCGTGCTCGTGCTTTAACTCTGCCGCTAATGAATTTCGCAACTTGCCTTCCCGCCCCTACCACGAAACGTTGCATATCGCAGATACACTTTCGTGATTACCGTAACGAATGAACTATGCATCACCGAGAGCTATTTGATTCCTTTCCGCACCTCCCGTGGGTGTTTTCCGCTATTATTAGAGCTTGTTGAAACAATCAAACGAACAAAAGTACAACTGATTTTTCAATTAAACAATTACGAAGTAATTATATTATAAATTAACCAAGATTTATTAATATTACGTAACTTGTGTAATCGTTCGTTGAAATTTATAGCTCGAATTCTTAACGACTAATTATTTCATTATTTTTAATTACATTTCAGTCGATTTCCCAATTTTTAATTCGCGCACTCCCCTTTTCGTCTCCCTTCGCGTTTATCGTTTTTAACGTGGATGAAACGATACACGACGTAGTGTAATTGTGTTATTTGCGAGAAATATTACGCGCGGAAGCGTCATTCTAATTAAGGAAGGTGGTTTGGTAAATTGGAAAATAAATCAGGCATATTTGCAGCTAAATGCTTCGTGCAAGTTTGAGGTTTCGGACTGTGAAATTATGATTTCTATTCAAGCTGTAAGTTTACACACAGAGAGATCGAGTGGGAGGGAGGAGGACAATCGTTTCAAATGACATAATGATTATTAATAATCGTGGAAATATGATTTTGCATGGGTAGGGGTTGCAAGGGAGGGGGGAGGGTGGTTGAAACGAATCGTCAAGAGCGAATGTAAATTCCGATTCGAAAGTTCCGTATTTCGTAACGCGAGCAGTCCGGGTTCGACGGCCCGCGAGGATTTTATACACAGCGTTGTGTACCCCCTCGTTGTATCGACTCGTGCGTCTCCATTGCTATGCGCTGTTTCACTTAAGCCCGACTCTCCCTGTCGATAGTACAAACGCCGCGACTCACCTCCAATACGAAACTGACTCCGTACTCTTTGTTTCATAATATCGTGTATACCTGTTATATATATGTATATATGAATATCGCACATATCGCGATCATGAAGAAGCTTTTTCAAGGATCGGGAAGGAAGGTCGAGTCAATGTCAATTCCAAATTTTGAAGAATATTATCGGAGCGAATCATTTTTTTTTTTACATTTATACAAAAACCTATTTTCTTTGTGTATTTTGAAATATATTCGAAAAATAAATTATTCTCGTAATTTTGCCGATTTACTTTCAAACGATTCGATCCGGAATAATTAATTTTTTATCGAAAATGAATAATTTTGTAATTTTTT
>JAPYZT010010102.1:0-15629 GCA_030522965.1 Tryphoninae sp. A BG-2022a | reverse complement strand
CCTCCAAATTTCAAGGCGATCGGTTGCTCAGTACCGGATAATTTACGGATCCCGTTTTCGAAGTGCAAGTAGCTCGTCGCCAGTTACACTCCCTCTTAACACGTGTGTTCATTCATAAAGAAGAGCAATGACTTATTGACCGTAGTAATATCAGACTTTTTATCGCACGAAGGTTGATTCTTCAAAATTTGTGTTCTTTATTCACTCATTATTTTTTCTGTGTTATTGCCGTGTTAATCAGCCAGCAGCTTAAAGACAACAACAAAATTTACTCGTAAGTATCGTGGCGTTGTCCGTACGTCTGAAAGTTTACACACGTTACAAACCCCGGAGTTGCTGTTGGCAAAACAAGCCACGAAGAGGCGAAGCGTGAATGAGAAAAAAAGAGAAAATGTAAAAAAAAAGAAACGTTGTAGCGGAAAGCCGAGGGTAATAAACGAAAAAAGGAATAAAACATAAAAAAAGAGCTTGCATTGGCAAATGGCGGAAAACCATTTCCGCGTTGATTTCTTTCGCCTCTCGTTCTCTCTCTCTCTCTCTCTCTCTCTTTCTCTTGAAAAAAATTGCTAATTTAATTGGAGATAATAAAAATGAGTCCGACACATTTCCCAATTCCGATAATCGCATTATAGTTGAGTTATATTGAGCGAGTGACATTAAATTACTTACCTGAAAAAAAAAGATCGATTAAGAATCAATCTTTTATTCCTACACATTTTCTACCTTCGAGTGAATAGAATCTCGGAAAAAGCGAATGGAAAAATTAAAAAAATTGTATTTTTCATTTCTTCTTCCATCTTTTTCTCGGACAAATGAAAAGAAAAACGTCTTCCATGCAAGACTTGTATACAGACGTAGCCGCAGATGGACTGGGTAACCGGGGACAGGACGTACGTGATTGCCTCATTGACTGGATTGACAACCTCTGAATGGAGTTGTTACGAAGTGAGATATAGGGAGAGGGAGAAAAGAGATTCTTGCGACGCGAACTGATGTTCCTTTACCTACCCATTTTTATATATATATATATATATATATACATATTAAACTTCTTCTCGTATCTTCTTCCAAGCTGTGCCTTTACTTTTTACGCGCTTTTATGAGTATAATAATAATTTTTTGCCACTCAAATACTACATGCATAACTTGCAATAAAGTAGCGAGAATATATATATATATATATATATATATATATATATATTATAGTAATATAATAATATTGATATATTATATATTTATATAATATATGATATATGATATAGATATATGATAGATATATGATATATTATATATATTATAATAATATAATAATATATAGTATATAGTATATAATATATTATATATTATTATATTATATTATTATAAAATATATAAAATAATATTCTTTTATATTATATATATTATTAATTGAATATATATTAAATATATAATATATCAATATTATTATATTATTATATGTTTATTATATATATTACAGTTAGCAAACGCACATAATTTTCTTCCTACGTAAAGCCAGTGAAAGCCGCGAGGGCGAACGCATTGGAAAGTGTCTATGCCGGCGTGTCCTCCGAACGTCTGTACCGCGTTCTCCGTTCGTGGTTATCAATGTCTCCATTTGCGTATACATTATTGGAACGAACACGGGAACGTTAAAATAAACCGGAAAACTCAGGGAGATTTTGTATGCGCGTAGTTTTTAGCTCGCAAGGTTCGGTAGAATCTTGTTTAATTAATCGAAGTCTCTGGGTCCGGCGGTCGATTAAAAATACATAAATTTACGAAGCCGCCGGATAGTGTGGGAGGGGATTTATGCAACTTTTCAATAAAAACTTTCCTGTAAGATTGATAAAGATACGAAAAATATACGTATGATTAATATTGATATTTAATTATACGGCATAATATTAAATCGTTTCCGGTCTACATTTACGCAATGATTATTCGCGACCGTTTACGTTATCGAATGTATATATATATATATATGATTATATGAATAATATTGTTTTTCGTTTTTCTTCTATTTTTTCGCTTTTATTACTTGCGTATGTAGCATGATTGACATGCGAATTAAATTATTGCACCTGTTATAACTATATCTCCTTGTGTCCTGGCACACTTTGTTCTACGTGGAATTAAAGAACATTTCTGGGCAAACTTTATGACAATCACGATATATAGGGATGTATATATATCGTGAAATGACGAATATAAATATCCTGCAGAGAGTAAGAAAAATGAACGAAAAAGAACAACGACAAAAAACCACAGTCGCAAGCGTATGATGTTGTACCAATTCTCTTCCGGTATGTATATATACAGGGTGAATTTCATAAGGTGTAACAGGCTCTATTTTAAGGTAGATGGGATCATTATAAACAAAAGTTGTAAATATACATTAGGGATATTTTTAATAGTTTGCGAGATATAAATAGTTTAAGTTGGTCCAATCAGAGCGCGCCAAAAAGCATTGGAGCCGCCCACTCCCGCCGTAGCCGCAGAGATATCGCAGTGTAAAGCATTACATTTAGGGTTGCAAACTTCAGAGTAGTCAATTTTATTTATTATATTATTACGCAGACATGTTCATTTCTCGGGCATTGGCTGCTAGGGCGAGGGATGGGCGGCACCAACGCTTCTCGGCGCGCTCGACAAAATTCAGTGCAGTCAATGCCCGAGAAATGAAAATTACTGGATAATAATATAATAAATAAAATTAACTGCTCTGAATTTTGCAACCCCAAATATAACGCCCTTCACTGTACTATCTCTACGATTAGGGCGGGAGTGGGCGGTTCCAAAGCTTTGATTGGACCAACTTTAAAACTTTATATCTCGTAAACTATTAAAAATATCCCCAATGTATATTTGCAACTTTTGTTTGTAATGATCCCATCTACCTTAGAATAAAGCCTGTTACACTTTACGAAATTCACCCTGTATATACGTAGCCATAAATTCCGAGACTAATTTGGTCCGTGTGCATAGCACGAGTACGCTGAATTTCCATGAATGGAAGAGCACGTGGCGACCACGTTGAGACGAGAGAAGTTCGTGGCGTTTAAGAAATGCAAAGTATGCAATTATATATATATAACTTCTTTTACCCACGTGATGCAAAAGCAAACGGGGAAGGGAGAAGAGAAAAAGAGCTACTCATTGAATTAAACGTAACGAATGGCGAGCTTCCGGAGGAAACGTGGCCTCGCGTGGTTCAAAGTTTCGCAAAAGAAAGAAAAAGAAAAAAAAAAACAACAAAATGTCTCCTGTCGTGTCGACCCTCTACTCAACCTCGTTCAAGCGCAAGCGTAAATGCATTTTACTCCGGTATGTATATATGTATATATCGCTAATGTGGTAACAGGAAGACGAGAGGAAGGAAGAAGCAAAGGAAAAAGATCATCCGAGAATACCGTGCGGTCTTAACGATCAACGGAACAGAAAAGAAAAAAAGGAAAAGAGAATAAAAGCATAAGCCGAAAATCCCTTTCGAAATACTCTCGAGACAGGAAGTAGGAAGGAAATGCGGTCCCTTTTCCCGATTATATCCGCTCATCCGTCCCTTTCACTCTGTAAGTATGGGTTTGCTCGAAAATAAATCTTGGGATATTTCTTTTTCTTTTTACTCGACGAAATTAAACCGAAAGGATTTTGTCGAAAGCGTTACGATCACCTGTAATAGATGTGCATTTATTTATTGGGATAATAATCGCGCAATGATCGATTTTTAAGAATTTTTTTCGATCGTTTTCTCGATTTTTCCCTGCGGAAGGGCAGGTCGAGATTCGAAGTCGAGACTCGGGGTTACACTTCCGGAGGCTTCGAGGACAGGTAAATAGGTACTTGGAAGGATAAGCTGTAAAAGGGAGTGGGTGGAGAAGGGATAGAGGTCGAAGAAGGATGTTTTGATTCGTAAGCGCCCTTCTCGTCCCTTCTCCTGTCCGTCCTTCACTCGCCGAACCGTTCTTTGCTTTACTACAGGCACATACCCTACGTGTTCTTCCTTTTCTTGCCCCTTCCATCTTTATATACATACCGTGCCATATAACTTGCCCCCAGGGCAACGAGAGCAACTCTCTCTCTCTCTCTCTCTGATTCTCATCCAACAGAGAGACGCAAAAGTACACCATTGTCGTTTTAACGGAGTGGGGTCATCCGGTTTATTCTCGGGCCACCGGAGAGACTTCCGCTATTTCACTCGAAGAAATATATATATGTATATACGAGGGCTATTCACCCATTATTTCACTAACAGCGCGGAGTCTAATTTGCCTCCGCACCTCTCTCGCTCGATGAAGGTACGACCGACGACCGTCTTTTTGTCATTTGACGTACACACGACTGTAATAAGCCAAATCAAAGAGAAATATTTATCAGCCATATTTCATTCGGATCGTACGTTTTTTTAATACAAGAAAAATAAAAATTCCAAGGAAATATTTCCGTTTTTCTAGGGTTTTGGAAATTTGAAAGTGGCGATTCCTTTTTGGCGGAAGAATGAAACGAGACGAGAAAAACAAAATAAAAAATGACATTCGGTCAAATTAAAAACTGTTTTAGAAACAATTTTAAGTTTTCGGTTTTCTTCTTTATCCTCGTAAACAAGTGCCAGGTTTACGATGATTGTGGGAGGAGCCTAAACAAAATTTAAAACATAAAATTCCAAGGAAATATTTCCGTTTTTCCTGATTTCTAGAAATTTGAAATTGGCGATTCCTTCTTGGCCGACGAATGAAACGAGACGAGAAAAACAAAATTAACAATGACATTCGCTCAATCTAAAAACTGTTTTTTCCCCCACCAATGGTTCGATAACCGATAAAAAAATGCACTTTTGAATAACAAACAATTTTAAGTTTTCAGTTTTCTTCTTTATCCTCGTAAATAAGTGCCGGGACTACGATGATTGTGGGAGGCTGCACTGAAAACTCGAACGTTATCCACGTCTGAAACGCATTGTACATAGACCCGTTGATCTATGTACGATGCGAACAACAACAATAATAACAATAACAAAAATAAAGTATGCAGTTTGGCGCCTCGACGTCCAGCCACCCACATTGAACATGCCTCTCCTCCTGTTTGCTTTACATATCCTTGAACACGAGTTCCATTCACCCGTCGAGAAGGCACACGAAGCAACCAACAGCAAAAGCACCGACAGCTCTATATACTATTAGAGATACACTTATAACTACTCGATCGTCAATGTCCCCCAACTGTTTGCAAATCGTATATCGCGCAATCTTTATTAATGTCGTAAAAACTTCAACGATTAATGAATCCAGAGACCTAACAATCATCGATATTGTCTTAATTCCTGTGACGTCGCATTTCCTAGAGGCAAATTAAATAACATCAATATTTAATTATACGAGTAATGGTTATTAATTTAATTTGTAATTGTCAAAATGGGACATGAATGGTAAAAAAAACGTCAAATAATTCGATCCAATTAAAATTGAGAGGTGAAATTGTGAGGCTTGAGACGACGACAGTAGCGAGGAACGATGAATATGTAATGCAATTAGTATATGTAAAATAATATATAATTGTGCAGAGTCATTCGGTTGTTGATGTAATTTCCGGCTGTAGTGAAATGATAAAGCGCTGAGAGTGCATGCACGCGCAGTTGTGTATGTGTGTGTAGAGAGAGAGAGAGAGAGAGAGAGAGAGAGAGAGAGAGAGAGAGGACTTTATTGATTTGTTGATTAAAATTTCAATTGATCGTGATGAACGAGAGTACATGTGCACAACATTAGTAACTGGTAAATATCGAGTTCTTAATTCGTTATATATACAGTGTCGAGTCTCTACCGAGATAAATTATAACGTAGAGTTACGATCCGGATTAAATGATATCGATATATTTTTTATTCTCAGTTATTACGACGAGCTTGATCGGAATGGAACGCAATTAAGGGACCCGTAATTATAGGGCGGACATTTTTTTTGGAATATCCAAATGGTCGAGAAGAATCTAGTTTGCTGTCGAAAATCACGGTCTAACGAAGTGCAAACATTCAATCTAATGGAATTCATAAATTTGAAACGATTACGAATGCGATATTATTGCCGAATTATTATTTTTTTACTTTATTTGGTTTTGTGCCCCTCCCCATCATTTGCTCCTCCTCGTTACTCTTACTTGAACTTATACAGGGTGCGGTTTCGCACTATCAAGTGTGTTGCTGTCTCATCTGCAACTGCAATTCCACGTTTCCACGACAATGATAATAATAATGTCATGTATCCGAGAACCAATTGGAGACTGACCAAGTTTCTTCCGTATATATATATATATACACTGTGTGTGTGCAATTCTTCACTACTTCTCGTTAATATTTTCTCATATCGTCATCATGGCTAATTGTAAGAAAGAGAGATGGTTTAGGACGATAATGAGACCAATTAATTTCTCTCACCATCTTACCCGTCTTTAAACTACGTATACCGGGAAAGGATAAATCGGACTAAGAAAAGTCTCAGAATTGAAAATTATAAATTATCCATTTTCGGAAAACGAGATCGTGACATTTTCCGCTTCTGTTTACGACGATTTTTGATGAATTGTCACAGATTGATCGTTAATGAGAATAAGTGTGCTATATATCGTCGACTCATCCAGGAAAGCATCTCAAATATAAATATAGCAAAAGCTTGTCGTATGAATTAACGGAAGGTATAAAAATGGTTTATGAAAAAATGTCACTGCAATTTAGATTTAAAACGTTGGCCGACAGACATTGTTCCACGAACCACGTACTCACGCTTCGATAAATCAACATTGTGCATGCACATTGCGTTGGCGGTACGAATTTCAAAAAACATCAAAAAATTACGCAACGTTGTACACTCGCTATTTCTCTTTCATAAAATAAAACGCGTGAAAATACTTAAATTAAATAAAACTACAAAGCTGCGTCGCTTTAGGAGGCACTAATTAATGTTTTTCTGTTTATATTCTCGGGAGAATTTTTCGGCGCTCGAATAAAAATCTTGACACCTCGTTGTTTTAACTAAAGGAAAATTTTGATCGTTGTTTCGTTGATATATTTTAATTAACGACAGAAGAAAAGTTTGATATTAATGTCGCGAATCGTTTGTTCATCTCGTTTGCAGGAGAGCGAGGAAGAATTGCCGGAATGCTCGGATCGTAGCGAGGTCTGCAGCAAGGTTGATTTGTACGGTGCACCGTGGGTCGAGAGACAGTGCCGATGTCCAGGCGGACGTGCCTGTCCGAGCAGCCTTCACGCGGACGACGGTCACACCATAGTCGACAAGACAAGGCAGTACAAGCTATGCGAGCCCGTCAAGAGATTGCCGATCTGTCATTATTTCAAGTGAGTTCTACGTAGCGATGAAGCGCGATTCTCTTTTTGTAACTGCAGTTTTTATCATCCCTTTCCTTGTCATCCCACCGGGAACAATTGCGCCACAGGAAACTTGGAAGCCGCGCGACTGTCCAATGCGTCGAGGAGGTGACGATGGTGGATTTAAAAACAAAACGAAATTAAATTATCTCAAAAACAGAACGAAAACAAAATTGAAACGGTCGGAAACGAAACGAGAAAAGTAGAATTTTATTATAAAAGAATGTATGAAGCAAGAGATGAATTTAGTAGGAAAATTTCTACTCTGGAAGGATGAAAACCTGCAAAACATTGTCGGCTCTGGTATCGCGAAATTGTTTTTGCGTTGCTCGTGCTTTCACCGTGTCAACATCGGTGAAAAGAAATTAAATATTTCTATCTGAACTTGATGGCATTAAGTACTTCGAAGGTGGAAAAAATGAAGGGTCATGCACAAACACATATATACCGGGTAAATTCCATAAGGTGTAACAGGCGTTATTCTAAGGTAGATGGGATCTATACAAACAAAAGTTGCAAATATACATTCCGGATATTTGTAATAGTTTACGAGATATAAATTTTTTAAGTTGGTCCAATCAAAGCATCGGAGCCGCCCCTCCCGCCCTAGCCGTAGAGATAACACAGTGTAGGGCGTTACAATTGGGCTTACACAATTCAGAGCAATCAATTTTATTTATTATATTATTACGCAGTCATTTTTATTTTTCGAGCATTGGCTACTAGGGCGGGTGGTGGGCGGCTCCAATGCTTCTTGGTCCCGCAAAATTCAGAGCAGTCAATGCCCGAGAAATAAAAATGACTGCTTAATAATGTAATAAATACAATTAACTGCTCTGAATTTTACAACCCCAAATGCAACGCTCTACACTGTGCTATCTCTACGACTAGAGCGGAAGTGGGCGGCGACAACACTTTGACTGGATTAACTTAAAAAATTTATATCTCGTAAACTATTCACAATATTCCGAATGTACATTTACAACTTTTGTTTGTAATGATCCCATCTACCTTAGAATAAATTCTTTTACACTTTAAGAAGTTCACCCTGTATATAGGATTCGTTACCGAAAGTCGAACGAAATCTCAAAATTTGTTATAATTGTCGACCTCTAGAGTGACTTACCCCCTTAACCCTTTGAGCTCTAAGAACGCATATATGCGTCAGCCTATGCGTCTGCTGACCACATAAGCTTGAAAGTACTCACGTCTCAAAGGGTTAAACAGTAAAATTAATAAGAGGACATTATACGGAATTTCACCAATGCTCTTTTCTTTTCATTGCCTCTTCACTGCGTTCAAGAATAATAAATCCTGAAGTCCTGGCAAACATACAATCCCTTCATATATATTTCTTCTTCTTGCAGAGATATCACGTGGACCCTAGCACCGGGTGGAGGTCCGGGTAATGCAACGGAGCAGCGCGTTCACTGTCGATGCAGACCCGGTAGCGTTCCCTATCTAGTCAGACGACAACCTCACAGATCACCCGAGGGGAATCCCGGATTTATCTACGCCTTCGCGTGTTCACCTCAGAGCGTGAGTTGCGAGCAAAGGAATAAATAAAATATTTATTCTCATTTCTTGTCACTGCAACTTGAAGATATCATTCCAATTTAATCAAATTAATTGGGCCTTACTTTCCATTTGATTTCAGAGGCTACGATGCCAACACAAAGAACCCTGCAGGCTGTTCACGGTGCGAAAAAGACGAAGTTCGCAACTCGAGGAGGTGAACGCGTCGCCGTTGTGTCAGTGCCCAAAGGGTCACAGATGTCCAAGACGGCATACCGATCCAGGTTCTTTACCAGCGAGATCGTACTCGGGTGTTCTCGAGATCAAGACATACAGCGGCTACTGCGTACCTTCTCATCATACCGAGACCGTTTACACGATTTGAAAGTGCAGCGAAGTGAATGAAAAAAAGTAAAAAAAAGAAAAATGAATGAATGAATGAAAGAAAAGAAACATAAAATAACGGCAAAAACAAACATAAAACGAGTATTACACGCCCGCATCGTTGGATTATTTCAACGGGAGTCGAGCAGCAACGCGATGCAGCAAACTTTGCTTCGAGGAAGTTGGAAACATTTTGTTCAATGAGACGTGTCTTTTTTCCCTGAGCAATTTTCACGATTTATATTTTCAGCGTTTATTCGAAAAAAATATCGAGAAGGGAAAGTATCGTTGAGCCTTCTGGTATTGCGATAAGATGTGTGGTATTCATCGAACTCGTGGGAAGTAACGAAATATCACAGAATCTTGAGTTACCAACATCGAGTGCGATAAATTGTTGAGATCGTAGGAAGAGCACACGTTATCTACTTTACCGATCGTCGATAAAATCGCTGACTTTGATAAGCACAAGATAAAATTTGCGCGTGTCGCGTTGCACTGTTATCAAGAGTTATAGTTCTATCATAAACAGAAAACGTAAAAAAAATAAAATGAAAAATTAAAAAAAAAAACAATCGTCAAATCGCGAAAGATTAAAAAAAAAAGCCTTCCTCGACTTCCGTTGCGGTCGATGGGTCGCGAAGGTACGTAGTAATGGGACAATGCCTTTCAAAGGTCGTGCGGGTTTTTATTACAGAAACAAAACGAAAATAGTATTAAAGCTGAAAGAAGTGAAAAATGAAAATAAAACGGACGGGCGGAAGATAGTACAGAGATAGATATAGAGATATTGATGTCGAAAAAAAAAAAAAGAATCCGAGGTTCAGAAAAGACGTAACTTCATCAGCGAAAACACATACGAAAGCTTTAAAGTGACAAAGTTCGTGTTTCATTTTTCATCGAATTATAACGTTGATAGAGAATGATAATAGAAAAGTAAACGAAAAAAGAAAACGTAAGAAATGAAACGTCACGCTCTGTTATTCTGCATATTTTTTGCAGACTTATCGTTATACTTTGTATAGACAGTGTATAGTGCATTCCATTTGTATTTTTTAACGATAGCGAACGTACTATCGACTATTATTTCCCTGCCGATTGCTATTATTGTCATTATTGTTATTATTATTATTATATTATTATTATTATTATTATTATTATTATTATTATTAATCATTGTCGAGAAAGAAAACATGGAGTGGAGAGGGGAAGTTTCAAAAAATATTGTCAGTTAACAATATGCCTTATAGTTATTATTAATATTCTGACGATACTGCAAATCCGATGGTTTATCGTTCGTAATTCTTCATGCCATTATCGTAATGTTTTCTTTTTTTTTCGTGACACTGTACATATATATATGGGTGATTCGAGACGCGAACACGGTTGTACAATCGGTATAATTAACGATTTTAAGAGACGATCACACAAGGTCGATTTGATATCGATACGTGTTTATATAATTTCCATTCTTTTCTTTCCATTAATTTAATAAAGTATATCACGACTCTGTTGACGATTAATCATGTAGCTTTCTTGTTTTTTCTTTGAAAATCCTTTCCTAATGCCTTAAAGGTTTTCCTTTCAACTTAATGATAAATTTGAAATTTTTGTTACAGGAAATCACGTACCACCGTTGGTAATGAAGGGAGACTAACGATCTATCTTTTTATCGAAAGAGAGATGGCGCTACGAGAATCAAAGTACGAAGAGTACGTACACGCCGCTTAATTATTAATACAATTTCAAGTGAGGAACGCGATTTCCAAGACCACGAGGCAATATTGAAATGACGTTAAAGGGTTTTTTAGGATCGGGTGTTATCAGTTTAGCACGTGATAAATTTGTTCGTAAACTTCGTCGTAGTTGCCAATGATACGTAGGGTAATTAGTACAGGATAGTTAATCTTGAAAATGAGAAAACGGATGGGTAAGGTATATTTTTTAGGACTGGTAGGTCATTAGAGATGCCAAAATTTAATTATATACAGTTAGTGACGAAATTGAATGGACACTGTCTAGTATAGAATGCCGAAACGGTTTTTTATATCATTTTGCCGATAGTTGGCCTATGCCAATTTAACCAAGGTCATTTTAAAGGGGAGCAATTTACCTTCATTTTGGCTATTTTAAAAAAATTTTGCGATTTTTTTTACAATTGGCACTCGGTTTTGAAATCGAAAATTTTTGGTTGTTTTTTTGTTATTCTTTGAGTGGACATCTTTCGTAGTAAGATCTATTAATAAAAGATATTTCATTTTTTGAGTATAATTTTCATTTTTGAGCTAAAATAGACGATTTGAAAATTGCTCCGCAGGACGAAAACGACGAGGTTTACAACTAAACCTCAAGACGGTATAAAGTTGTATTGCTTCTTGATGAGTTCACGAAAATTTGTTCAGATTTTTTTTTTCGAAATTTTTTCCATCTGTTTTCGTCGAAGCTCGATTGATCTGTATACGATGACATTTTCATATATCATCGGTGTAGATGGAAAACAAATTTGGAAAAAACAATCTGAAAAAATTCTCGTGAACTCATCAAAAATTAATACAACTTTTTACCATCTTGAGGTTTTATTGTAAACCTCATCGTTTTCGTCCTGTGGAGCAATTTTCAAATCGTCTATTTTAGCTCTAAAAATGAAATATTTTTAGGAAAAAAAACCATAGAATGTTTTCTAAAAAAAGAAATTGAAGCTTGGACTTCTGCCTGTAGGATCGCGGTTAAAGAAACGTGTTAACATTGTTTTACTACGAACGGTGTCCACTCAAAGAAGAACAAAAAAACGAACAAACTTTTTATTTTCAAATCTGGGTGCCAATTGTAAAAAAAATCGTAAAGTTTTTTTAGAATGGCCAAAATGAAGGTAAATGGCTCCTCTTTGAAATGATGTTGGTTAAATTGGCCTAGGCCAACTACCAGCCAAATGGCATGAAAAACCGTTCCGACACTCTATACTAGAAGGTTTCCACTCAATTTCGTCACCGACTGTATATCATATCAATAAGAAATAATAATAAATAATAATAATAATAATAAAATTATAATATTTTCAAGTTATCCTGCATTGTTGGATACCAATTGCGTTAGGACTCCTTGCAATTATAAAGAACAAAGACAACTTTGGCGCCTGCTATCTCGGGTAATATTCGAGTTATCGCAAAATCAGTTATACAAAAATTGTTGGAAATTGAGTCCTCTACAAGTTTTATTGAAACAAATTTTTGATAACATCGAAAGGAGATGCTATAATTGAGAATAAATAATTGTAAACATTAGTAAATCGCACTTGTTTTATCGGAACGTTTTTTCTTACACAAATAGCGAAACAATCTTTAAACAAAAGTCGTAGAAAATATTATTCCCTACAAAAGTAAAAAAGAAAAATGAAAATCTAGATAGTAGGAGTCGAGATATCGACGATTACCTGATTTTCAGTTTTTTCAAAATGGCAGAAGAAGGACAAGAAAAGTTTATTGTATTTCGGCGGATTTAGGCATCTCTAATGACCCGCTACTTGTTCTCAAACATTTGACCTGGCTTTGTACTAAATTATTTCTTATTTGTACTAAATTATTTCTTATTTTGTACTAAAAACAGGTATTATGGCCCCTTCCAAGTCTTTTCGGCAATAAAACTCGAACTATACGATGCAGCAGTTCTTTTCTGGTCATGTTTCCGAATCAATAAGACAACTTGCGATTTCGTGATTTCTGCTGATTCCAACAATTTCCAATGATTCCCGAATTAAAAAAATCAGTGATTTCCGGACTGTCAATAAAAACTTTGATAAATGCTTGCTTGCTTGAACAGGGCGATCCTCAGCGATTCCCGCAATCACACGATTTCTTCATGATTCCCAATAATTTCCTACACATTTGAAGAAATCACGCGGAAACCAGAAATAATCATTCGCCTTCAGGGATTTCCTGCGATTTCCAGCGATTTTTAGTGATTCCTAGCCCGATTTCCTATAAAACTGTTCACTAATTTCTCGAGTGGCCAATCCCTCGCTCTGATAACAATAAAAAGAAAAATCCGAATAATCAAAAAAATTGATCGACAAAATGTAAACAAAAGATAAATATAATTGAATAACAAGGATACAAATTAATGAACAATGGAGTCCGTATTACATCGTACATATATAAGAAATGCGAGGTGTAAAATAGGAGAAAGTTAACGGATCGAATATTCCCTGCCGATACAAGCGTAAAGTCAACAAACTTCAGAGCATGTTCAACTATAGATATATCGTAATGTCCGAAGCAACAATTTACTTCATCCCGGTGGAGAAACTTCTCTTCTTCCTTTTTCCCAATATTTTTAACTCATAATCTCTGTTTCGGTTGCTGGAACAATTTTGCTAGGTCTGGTTTAACGGTATCTGGTTCGCTACGGGCAGCTTGTGCGTGGTATATCAGTTACCGTATTTCACCCGAGACACCCCGTGTGTATAACAAGAGAGGAAATTCGCAACGGGGCTCTGACACAGCATCTCTCGCCTTCTCTCTTCTGTATCCAGAGTGTTTGCGTTGATCGGAGAGAGAGCAATAGGAAGTATGGGAAAACATATAGAGTTGTCTATGGGAACGTTGCGGTCCATCACCTCTTCGAACAAGATATCTTTCTCCCACTCCTCTTTCTCTCTTTCTAACATTCCTCGTAATTTCTTCCTCGATCTCTTTCTTTTCTCGGTTCGTCGATCATTTCTTCGTTTGAGCAACGGGGCAACGTTTGCACATGCGTCAAGGCACGTTTCTCCAACTGCGTTCAATAACTCATTACAAATCCCACACCGTGGTCACCCAATATTATCTCGATACGAGGATGGTTTTACCGGTGTGTCCTGGTAACTGCCTCCATCTTTCCCGGTTTAATCTTGTTGTCGGACTTCGAACTCGATAACGATATATTTTTTTCAAATAATAATAATAATAATAATAATAATAATTCATATCATTATTCATTTCAAATCGTGTTACTGTTCTTATCGAATAATAATAAGAATAATAAATAAGTATATAACATTATTTGGATTGATATTGTTAAATAATTGATATTGTTAAATAATTGATATTGTTAAATAATTGATATTGTTAAATAATTGATATTGGTAATAATGACGAATAAATACGTCGAGTGCTGTTGCGATCCGAAAATTGTTATTTAACAAACTTAGAACAATTCAAATTTTCAGCTAGCGTGCTGCAAAATTCAAGAATCACCACGTGACGTTTCATCTGGTATGTGTACCTTCTATTTAATTTATACACGTGATAATTTAGTAAGTATTGACTTTCTTTTCTGACTGTGAACTTTCACCACCCACTTCGATTACAGCTGAGTGAATCGAATATTAGCTGAGATCTTGACACTTCGTTGAGACGTTATTTCCGTCCGCCATACGAACTGCGATCCGAGAGTGAGGCAACGTACCGAATACTTGTGCCTAATGACCCCTTCTTTAACGAAATTCTAATTCACGGATTGTCAAGCTAATAAGCACAGTTTTCCAAGAATTCCTTCCTTGTCGACCATATTAAGACTAAGTAATATTAGTAATCAATCATAAGAAAAATCAATAACAAATCAACCAATCAAAAGATTTAACTAACCCTAAGCTTCTACTAAAAATTAGTATAAAAGAACGAGTTTTTGGCTAGGAAGTCAGTTACAATTTCGATGAAGATCAGTTTGGACAATAGAATTCTTCGAGCATTTTCGCTCGTCATTTGTTTGAGTATATACAAAGATTGTACACTCACCTAAGAATGATTTGGTCGTTGTGAAATATTTTAATACAAAATTAGTGAAACTGTTTTTCGAATAAAGACTGTATTAAGGTTGTTGCGGGGTCTAGCCTTGGGGGGTGAAGCATGAGGGGGGCGCCCTATGCTTATGCACGGAACCAATGAATTGTTACCAACTGCTTGTTGTCAAATTATCGTCGTATTTAATATTATTTTTGAAGGGAAAATGCACATTAGTTAAAACGAATATGCATTTTTGACAAAGTGATGGTTACAGGAATTATTTCTATTAGTTTATGGCATTATTTTCGATAATTCGTTAGAGATCAGTTATTGGAAGACGAACTGGCAACAACGTAAATTATAACCCACGATAATTGCTTGGGTTGACAGCAGTGTCGCACAACTGTCATATACCCGCTCCGTTCTTAACCGTAAAATCGAAGTGTCTGTTTATCAATCATGAACATAGGTCCCGGGAAAAAATTTTTTCATTGGAAAGGGTCGTTAAGGTAGGGAGTGCTTGTGACATCTACGCTGTTGTCATGTTTCCGAAGCCTTATATCTTGTGTGCTCAATTTTTGGGAAAATTCGCGATTATAATCAT
>JAPYZT010010101.1:0-10196 GCA_030522965.1 Tryphoninae sp. A BG-2022a | reverse complement strand
CTTGAATTTTTTGATTTCAGGTTTTTATTTTCAGAATTATGCGCGGAGATCTTTTTTCTACTCTTATTCGTGCAAACATATTTTTTTATTCAGGATGTAACGAGTACGATGATATCTATAGGGATGCTTTTTTTTAATAACGTCGATCTCGATCAGAAATCCAACGTTACTTCATTTCTCTTTGCGACTCAATAATATCGGCGAACCATCAATGGACGGTTCTCCATTGGATATTTTCCCTCGCTCTTCGCTTCTTTTTTTATTTTCTTTTTATTCATCGAACGCGAGTTATGAAATCTCGATACTTTACCAGCCCTTCATCTTTTTTCCATCTCTGGCTCCGATAACAAAGGATTGGACTCGCGCGAAAGCCCACGCTCGCGTTTCAAAGCTGGGAAAAAATCTTCTTCCTTCCTGCGACTTTGAGAGACTTTTTATCTTTTTATTCTCTTTGCAAATTCTTTCGGGCTGACTGAAAATTTTTCCATTGTGTAGAATTTCCCCTTTGATACAACCTTCCATCGTGTAACACATCCTTTTTTACCACGGTAACATCGCATTTTTCCTTTCTTAATTTTCGCAACGTATCTGCGCGAACAATTTTCTTCCCACAAGGGCAATCCTGATTTTCCAATTAATCAAAAAATAATCATTACCATCGACATTCGATGATTGGAATTGTATTTTTAAACTTGGTAAAAAGGTTAAAAAAAAACTTTATTTTCCTACCAGGAACTAATTATCGCTCCTGTCGAAACGCACGAGTTCGCACGTGCTAATTGTAAACAGGATTAGATCGACCTGCAAAACATACATCGAAGCTGTACCCACGCGAATGATTAATCACGAATGACCGAACACAATAGGTGTTTGCTGATAAATTGTCGTACCGGGCGATAATTATTTGTAGGGGCAAGATATGGGTTTTCGAGGAGGGTTGTACCACGATGCATGCTTCAAGTGGGACGCAATAGTCAGCGGTATCTAATATCCTTGGCAATATATCCGCGTCTACCTATATCGATGAACGTAAACTCGTCCATATATGCAGCGTGGGTTAACGTTTATGCCAACGTACCGTGTAACTCGGTCCGAGAACCCGTGACGAAACATCCAACAGCCGCACGTGTTCTCCATCCAATGGGCGACGTTTCTCGTTCTCCCGATCTGTCCCATCGAGGGTGAGTTGCCCACTCGGACTCGAGTTCTCCACTCTGCAAGGGCGTAACGTACTTTTTAAAAAAGAAAATCATTCAAAAAATTCTCTATAAAAATTGTCCAGGTAAATTGGCATAGCGGTTTGTGATTAACGATTAATTAAATTTTTCAACGATTAATGGAAATATTTTATTAATTCGTAATTCACGGGATGGGGATAGAAGAAATTGCGAATACGAGTTGAGAGTACGAGAAAAAGAAAATCATTGAAAAAATTCTCTGTAAAAATTGTCCAGGTAAATTGGCATAGCAGTTTGTGATTAACGATTAATTAAATTTTTCAAGGATTAATGGAAAGATTTTATTAATTTGTAATTCACGGGATGGGAATAGAAGAAATATAAATACAAGTTGGGAGTAGGAGAGGGTGGAGTTATTTTTAAATCTCCTTTGGCAATGCTTGGAGCGAAAATACATATTTTTATTCTCGTTTATAAAAAAATAACGTGGCATAATTCTCCGCGAGTTTGTTGTGAATTATTCGTACGTGGTAGTTTAAAATTTTAAATTGCCACGCCGGTGCGTCATCGTCATGAATTCCCGATGTCGTACAGTCGTTCGCTTTTTAATTCGATAGCTCGAGGGGGTGGGAGGGATCGAGGACGCTTCTATGTCTCTGGTCACGGTGTCAAGGGGGATTGGCTTAACCGTGGGGGTAGTTTACCCCACCATCCCCCGAGAACATATTTGTTTTGTATCCCCGTTATTTTCGGGGACGAGCAACCAACGTCGATGCGCCAAAGATTTTTGTATAAGGGCGGGGGTGAGTGAGCCTCGCGTTCCTCGATACGCAATAATAATGACACGCAGGTGTTCCCCGCGTTCCCCGTCTCGCCCCAATAAATTGTCCGTGAAACGAATCGACGCGTAATTAAAAATTCGATTTCCCTCGCGTGCCACCCCCGGGGGTTGCGCGATAACAATGACGTTAATCGAAATAACAATAATACGCTAATTATTGATAATTATAATATTTCGATGTGAATTTTTGTTTTCCGATAAAAATTCACTTCCGAGTTTCATCGTCTTACTCTCTAAATCTGAATTAGTGGAATTGCACTAAATTTTAGTCATAGTTTACTAATTCATTTAGTGAAAAGTAGGTCATCTAATGATTAGTGAAAAATCACTAATTCGATTAGTCAAAAATGATGAGTATAAAAATTAGTAAAATTTAACTACACAATTAATAGTCAGCACAGCTGATATGTTCATGCACCAGCTGATTGTAATTCTTCGCGTGAATAATATGTAATAATCTCATACGTCCCGACAAGAAAACGAAACGTTCGTACATGTTTTGCTTTTCCCCTTAAAACTTTCATACAATAAGATTTGCCGTTTCGCACTGCACTTGAACTCACTGACGTGAGAAAATGACGCCTCCGACATCACAATGGCAGAACAAAGGAAGTATCGGGTTGGGAGCTACCGAATGTGATTAGTCGATCGCTGAGTCCTAACTAATTGATTAGTGATCGTGTAATATCACTAATGAATTAGTAAACTGTATTGACTAAATAATAGTCAATCGTATTACTAATTTGCTTTAGTAACCCACTAATTGATTAGTGATCGTGTAATATCACTAATGAATTAGTAAACTGTATTGACTAAATAATAGTCAATCGTATTACTAATTTGCTTTAGTAACCCTACTTTACCATTGTTTTTACTATTCTATCAAACGATGCGTTTATCACTATTCCACCAGTATAATATGCAATTACTAATTGCATTAGTCAATTTTTCACTAATTCAGATTTAAAGAGTATCGGTGAAACTTTTGACTCTCGATCTTCGTATCTCGTTAGATCCGCCGTTATACGCATGATCTCCTATTTTCCGGCTGTGATCTATTATTCGCGTTTCCTCGATCTGGTCATCAATAATATAAGGAAGGGGTGTGCTCGAACCCTCGGAAGTGTCCCTCGTTCGTTTCGTTCGTTCGTTCGACTAACGCTCGACTCCACCCAGTCTCTCCACTTGGTCGCGCTTCTCGTTTCGAGAAGAGGCAGGTTCGAGACGAGATCCATTGTCGAAACTCATGAATAACTCTCGAGAGTATGTAACTTTGACAATAGAAAAACGTATACACGAGATATACGCATGTATATAAGAAGACAGCTAGCGAAGATCGGTCGCGAAATTATGATGTATCGTGACCTCTTTTCGTCTCGCAGATGTTATACCGGGGTACAACAAAATTTTATTCGCCCTTGTAACTAAATTTGACATCGCGGTCATCCCGTGAAATTGATCTATTTTTTTCTATTTCAATTTTTGTCTCGTCGATTTTCTTTTCTCAGGAGAATCAAAAAAAAATGTATCTCGGTATAAACACAAAATGGACGAACCGAGGCATTTATTTTGGCTTGGAAAACGCGACAATCCGTGAGATTGATTACACCCCAAGGGCACTGAATTCTCGGAGGGTCGTTTATTCACCCGAGCCGATTACGTCGAGAGGAAAGATTTGTTTCGGAATAATTAAATGGTAGATAAACATTGTGGCGATAGAAATGGATCGATCGATGAATTAAAATTGGAAATTAATTGATAAAATATTAACGATATTTTAATTTCGATTTTTTTTTTAATAAAATTGTATCAAGGGGAATGAATAAAAAACGAATGGGATAAAAGGATAAAGTTTCGTCTGGTTCACGTACGCGTTGTTATTATTGGGGTTGCATCCCCTGTGGCGGTCCGATAGAATGTTTTCGAGACGTTAACGACCATTATACCCAAATTGTCTCGGCAGAACAATAAAGGTTCGCCGTGTAACGTCGAGAGAACTCTCGCATCATGGTATGTTGTCTTTTTGGGTGCGCCCTCTCTCTCTCTCTCTCTCTCTCTCTCTCTCTCTCGCACTCGCTCTATCTCGTTGCTCGTGAAATTACCCAAGGGGTGCTAAGATTAATGCTCGCCATCGACCTACGTAACGCTTGCACAGCTTGGCTGGAGAACGCGTTGCATTCAAATTATATCCTAGAGCACACCCCGTATCAAGGTGGTACGAGCGAGCTTATAAACGCAGCGATGGTGACGTTGCTATTTATACTGCTTTACACCATTATTACTAAAATATATCTATACCCTTTCTCCTCCACGATGGGTCGACTGATATTAAATTCAGCTTTCTCGTGAAATGCAGTTGCAGAAAAATTGGTTGATTAAAATTATATTAAAGAATTCGAAGAAAAAAGAGGAAGATGTTCAATTATCGATTAATGAGCAATATTTTTAAATTAATTAATCTCATTAAAAATAATTAAATATTTATAAATTATAAAAAGTCAAAAATGTTAAATTTTGTATGCATTTTTAATCTCCTTCTTGAGAAATAATGTTACAATGTATAGTTAGACAAAAAAAAACAAGAAATTTGTAAAAAAAAGAAAAAAATGATGATAGGTCGCTCATCAGCGTTTTATTATCGTATAACGATAGAGTCTATAAATTGATCTAGAGTGAGTTCGAGTCTCTTGCTAGCAGTACCAACCTCTCATTCGTTCTCACGTTCTTTATTTATCCCCAGAAACCTAAAAAGGATACAGCAACGAGGAGAGAGAATCCACCGCTTTCTCGTTCATAAATCTCGATTTGTCGACGTCAGAATAAACCCCCAAGAGTGCCTCGTGAAATAGGGGTAGGGGGTTGGAGGGTCTCTCTCATTCTTCGACGCATCGCCGAGAGTGCAGTCTCTCTCGTTGTTGTCGCGCGGCCTTACTGTGTGGTTGAGCAAAACTATACGGAGAAATTCCATTCGTGAACCTCATCGTGAATGGATATTGCAGGTAGCCCGACCGAAATTTAAAAATGTATACTTACCACCTCACCCGTTTTCGTTGCGTCGACGTAGAAATGTCAGGAATTCATAATAATGCAAATTTCTCTGTAATTGAAAATTTAAAAAAGAAAGACACAATTTTTAAAAATCTACGAATTTCATATTCGTTGAATCTTGTACTTTAAACTGAATTCTTTTTACTCGTTCGAACTCAAATATATAATTCACCGGTGAGATAAACTTTTTATTCATTTTTTTATTATCGCTATTATCAATGTCTCTCGTTTACGACCATTCTATATCTATAGGGTTGGATAATTGCGTGAATTTGTTTCACTGAAAAACAGAGTGATTTTATTCGCTACTCACGTTGCTATTTACATTTATTTACAATATTTACAGTAAACTTACCTGAAAAACAGAGAAACGACAATTACACGTCAATTCACTGTCCTTCTTCTAGTTATGCAATAATTAGTTACGATCAATTCTTTTTGGCGGTTTTATTTATTAGGCAGATGTCCTTCTTCTACCTGGTGCGACTATCCGTTACTCACTCTATCCCTCTCCCTCTCTCTCTCTCTCTCTCTCTCTCTCGATCGATAATCGACGTTCTCATCAATATAGTATTGACCTGCCATCTAGCGTGTCGGAATAGAGTGACGCGTGAAGCCTGCGTAGCGTGCCAAATTTAAATTAAAGGAACCGAAGAAGGAAGCGTTTCTTTACATATATATATATATATACAGATATATAGATATGAATTCCGATAAAACTATTTTTTAATTTCAAACACGAACGCGGTATTTCTACGCCGCACTAGGGAGCAATATAAGAAGATAGGTATCGGTATAAACGCCTTATCGTACATTCATATATCTATATATCACGCGAAAATTGTGGGTCGCCAGGTCTTCCGAGCGTAAATTCCGAGCTCGCAAGCCAGGCTACGTTTTATGGGTTTTGCGGAGTACATTTATTGTATATATATATATATATATATATTTATATAAAGTGCGCTAGAGTCATCTCTTCATAACCGTGCCATTAAATCTCGTTGTGAAATTTCGAGTTTATAGTTTAAGGAGAGCGATTTTTACACTTCTTGGCAGCTTGCAGCTTCATTTTATGGAACAATGGACGTGACGTAGAGATCCCTTCATTTTCCGTTTTTTTTTTATCAACTTGATAACTACTGTAATCCAATTCAGAGCATGTCTGCCAGTAAAAAGAAATGCTATTAGCCGGGTCGAGAGGAACGGAGTTAAACGAGATTGCGTGTCGCGACTGACTAAAATTAGTTACGCGCATTCGTGGATCTGTCGCCGTATCATGTCGCCGTGACTATTCACCCTCCCCTAAATCCACCCCCCCCCTCCGCCCATTTTTATCGGACCGAGCGAATTCCAATCCAATCACGCCTGATCGTGCGTTGGTCGCGTGAACAAGATCGACGTTATTCGATAATTGTTCCTGGAACGAATTTTCGTCGGCCTCGATGAATAATTACAATCCTGACGGATATCTCGATGAAAAAAAAAAAAAAAAATTCACCGTGTTCGAAAACAAAAATTATCCGTCCAATATATTTCTCGTAACAAAATTAACAATTGTTCTTTTTTTTTCACGAAGAAAAATAAATTTCTAGCAACAAAAATTTCTTTTAATAATTCAATCGATTGAATTTCCGTGATAATTGAAAAATTAGAAACTGGGCCAAATTAATCCAATTAGAATAACTTTATTTTTTTGAATTCGTATTAGCCTCGTTCCACTTTATTTCGGCTAGAATTTATTCATCTTTGACCTTCCGGTGTACAAAACGAGAGAAAAAAAAATGCAATTTTATTTTCTCGTGACAAAACGAAGGGTTGCTTCAACGTTCCGTGGTATCCGAGACAAAAAACGGTTCCGTCCGGATTGCCGGAAAAGCGTTGGGAGAATGAATTTCGAAGCCCGTGAGAAAGACGACGACGACGACGATCGACGACGGGAGAGCGAGCGCGAAATTAAATCGGAGCTTTTTTCTCGGTGACAAACACGACCGAGGTCGGCGGACCATTTGGATTTTAATTAGCGCCGGCGAGCCAAAAGGACGCGAGATACCGGTTGAAGTTTTTGTAAATACCTGTATCTCTACCGTGCGATAACCGCAATCGGCAGTGTCACCTGTGTTATATCCGCTTATTATTATTATTATTATTATTACCGTTATTACGTCCATAGATTCGCCAGGGAAATATTCTCATCGTTGCAGCACGTACCGAGTGGCTTTTGAAACAGATGGAATTAAAACGAACCTCTCGTGTCACGGTGGAAGTATGCAATTTCCGTTGCTTACGAAGGAAAAAGAAATGGAACGTTACGTTACAAAAAAAAAGAAAGAATCTTTCTTTCCTCGCAAGAATATAAAAATATACGATAAAATGTTGTTGTAAATAGCATCGTTATAAAATTGAAGTGAAAAGAATATTTTGTAAATGGTAGGAAAAAATTTGTTACCGACATCCATTTTCAGGTGGGATAAATCGTGGAATTTAACGAGTTTCCGGTTTTGTTTTTATTCCAGGGAAACGTTAGTCTCGTATTTGTAACCATTAAGGGTTTAAGCCCAATGGTAATGTCGCATTTATTTTACCGGCTATAAAAAGCTCGAGATACTCGAAAATAAATTGAGACTGTGCTGGAGCGTGATAAGCCAAGAGAGAGGGTGGGGGAGAAGGGGTACGCGCGAGAGGGCGAGAATATACCGCGAGCCGGATATCCGAAAATTCGTCGAGCCAAATGTCACCGTGAGACCGTTTACCATTTGTCCCGTGTTGCTTGCTTATCTCAACTGTCGTTTCGTGTTTCTCTTGGACAGCGTGAATCTCAAAGCTCCTGGCTAAACATCACGCTGGGATAATATTTATGTTTATCGCGACGTCAGAAATGGAGATGACAACTTCCTGTAAGTGATGTCAACGAGAAAATAATACGCCGGTTTAATACGTTCTAATTAATTAAATCAAAATATCGATAATTAAAAAATGGCAGGTAATTATTTCACTAAAAAATTAAGAAATATCGCAGCCATAGAAACAAAATCCGATAAACAAACGGAAACGAAAAAAATTTCGTTTGCACAAAAATGTCCATTGATGGAAATAAAATTCTTCCAATAAAACCGGAAATCTTGCTCGACCTTACATATGCCAGTCGTATGCCGGGTTATTGAATGGGAGGAGGAGGAAAACCTCGTGTGCGTTTATTCGAGAGGCGGGAAGTTGTGGATCGAATTCCTGCACATTTCTATCCTGCATCCGCGGTTATATCTATATAAATAGTTTGGATAAAGCAGAATAGCAACGTTGACAAAATCGTGAGCGTAGGAGAACGCGAGAGTGGGAGATTTTCCCGGCCCGCACACGTCACCATCGTATCACAGAGCCAAAACCTGCCTGGCTCGGATATCTGGAATTCTACCGAAAGCCATTTCCCTTTATTTCCTCCTCGATTCTCTCTCTCTCTCTCTTCTCATCCAGAAACACACATATCCATACAAGCTTGCACATCTCTCTCTCGAATAGCTCCCTCTCCCTCTCTCTCTCCACTATGAACCAGAAAAGAAATGGTTTTTTCTTTTTCATCCCTTAAGTACAGGCTCCGAGACAGTTTGGCGATGTTCTGGTTCTTGTAAAAGCACCCACAGCGCGTTGGACATCCAGCTGGGACATGGACCATTACTTCGTGCGAAAATGCCTTTCGTTACATTCCTATATATATATATATCTGTTTCGTGTACACACACACATATATATATATTTATATATACGTATAGTGGTATAGTATAGGAAAAGTCAGGAACGAAGCATTCCCCTTGACCGAAAGCCTGAATGAACCTCGCGCCTTTCGCATCCATGTGCGAGAGGAAAAAAGAAAAGTGAAAAAAAGAACGTCTTGAGACGAAATCGAGAGGACCGTGGATCTCTCCTATACGCCTTCGTCTCAATGGACCGAAGAACAACTCTAGGTACGAGATATTCTCACCGTCTCTCTCTCTCTCTTCCTCCCTCTTTATTCAACCCTCGGCTCGGGGATGTCACGGCCGTTTTGTCATTGTATACACGAGGTAATTGTCCACTCGAGCCGGACCTCGCTCTCAATAAGACCCTTCGAGAGTCTCCACTCATTTTTCCCGAATTCGTGTGGCTCGTAGGAGTAAAGAGGGATGAGTAAAAGACACCCTCCGAGAAATTTGAATTTTACGTTATACGCTTCGAGAATGAAAAAGTGACCATGGATGGAACTAATACCTCGAGGATGCGTTGCCAATACTATGGAGAGGTCACTACTATGCTATAGGATAGTAATACACCAATGGGATTTTCTGGGCTATAGTATACGCCGTAGGGACTCTCCTAGGTTACAGGTACTCCAGTGACAATGTGACTTCTTGAAGTGGCGGACTTTGTGAATGAAATCCATACTACGGTTCTTTCGAAGTATTTAAACCCCATATACATAGTATATACCTTCGCTACGAATACCTCGCTATTATTTTCATCTTCCTTTTTTTCCCTCTTTCAGTGACCATCTGGTCAGCTCACTTTACTACGAGTTGAATGGCATCTCTCGTTTTCGTCCATAGATGAATTCCTGTGTATCTCTCGTGTGCCCCTTTATGGTCGAGGTGGTTTATGGAGCTCCTCGCTCATTCGTACTATGGTAGGTACTATACGTCGAGGATAAACTATGCGTGTACCGTATATTTGCGCGAGAAATAGGAGTCTGTCTTGGATCTCTCTGAGAGGATCCTCGTACCAAGGACGCTCTCAGTGATTCGACGAGAATTCTCCTGGAACATCTCCTAGACATCTTCTCCTTTATATATATACATATATATATATATATATATATATAGTCTCGAAAACCTTCGTTCCAACTACGCATCAACGCCTAGTACGCGCATCTAACCACCGGGGAATCTAGGAGGAGCGCTATATCGATTTCGTATTAATACATCGAGGCCTTTCAATTTCGCATCCGCATATACAGGGTGAATTGCGTAAGGGGTACCATCCGGGATTTCAAGGTAGATGGGCATAGTACGAACCAAAGTTGCAAATAAACATTAGGGATATTGTTAATAATTTATGAGATATTAATTTTTTAAATCGGACCAATCAGAGCGCGCCCAGAAGCG
>JAPYZT010010085.1:0-10016 GCA_030522965.1 Tryphoninae sp. A BG-2022a | reverse complement strand
GAACGGACGGTTCTCTAATCACAAAACGCAAAAGAGGAAAAATTAAGGGGAGATTAGAGAGGGAAGGGACATTTCTTTTAAACGGCGATGAATTCTTGGGAGCGGCGGTATAGGCCAAACAAATAAGAGTTTTTTTTTTGACAAAAATAGCGCCCGTTAACGGGGAGTGCCATCAGACGCGGAACAGCCTCTCGATCATAACTGACTACTTTTCGACTCCTGATTCCCATTCTATTTTTTATTATTAATAAATAAGTGAAAAAGCGCGCTTTTTTGTTTTTTTGCTTATAAAATCAAAAATAATGAAGGAATGTATATGATCCCAATGAACGAATTGTAGGTAATGAAAATATGCATAAAATGAGCGCTGAAAGAAGCCCATCGGTCCATAATTAAGGGAGATACACTGAAAAACCCCAAAAAAAACGTTCTTTTAGAAAATGTATAACTCCGCCATTTTTAAAGTTGTAGGCCAGGCTCTTCACGAGATAGTAGCTATTGATCATTATTAGTAATGTTGAGAATCATAAAAATATTATTTTTATATCTTTTATTTTCTAGTATTTGGGAAAAAATCATCATTTATTAATTTTCATTTTTACTAATAATAAGAAACTACAAAATAAAAGTAAGAGTTTTATTTTTTTTAAATAACTTGGAGAATATTTGAGATTAAGAGCCAATACTTGGTGTGATCTTTTTTTATTTGGTACTAAAATAATCCCCCAAGTGTCAATATAAAACGCCTTGAGGGCAGATTTGACATGTTTATCCGGCTGTACTCTTTCACAAATATGATAGCAATGTATTACGTTGTATTTTTAGTCCCTCTTCAAGGCCGTGGAGAATTCCAAAGCATTTGGGTGCGGATTGTGCAGGAAGCGATTCATGGAGAGATGAGATTCCTCGTCAGTATGACATTATGAATTATTTATGTTGCTTACGGAATCTTGCCCACACAGAATTAATGCTATGGTTGTTTCTGATTTCCAGGCTGTTTTGAGTCCCTTATATATGATTAAATCATACTTGCCAGTACCTGTGGTAGTTAAAATCGAAACGCCCTCATTAACCATGGCTTCGTTGGCTACAATAAAAGGACAAGGGCAACTTCAGCAATTACATTGCCCAGGAACATTTGAACATTCCCACCAGTTAACGTTTCAATTGGAGTATGTTTGTTAAATATCGCCGTGCATCTATGTACTTAACGTATGCATGCATCTACTTAATGGTTTGAAGATAATTCATTGTTCATTATTGTTACAGATCAGGAGTTTCAGCATCTAATCCCTACGTTCCTTTGTCGTATAACTCCGTCGATAAGCAAACATTTTTCAGAAGACCGCAAAATGAAGACATTGATACTATTTTAATGGAATTGATGAAACCACAAAAAAGATCTGTTTGGCCATATGAAACAGATAATTGGGATATACAAATACCAGCTGAGCAACCCCAAACACATGTTCAGGTATGGGATATATTCATTTTCGAAACAAATATTGACATCAATGCAGAGGTATTTTCATAATACCATATACATTCTAAATACGATAAACATTCTTAGATTGCATATCAAGATGCTGGGTTAGTGTCGAGTACGTTATTGATCGAATTACGGCCATGGTGTTTTATATTAAATACATTGGGCTGTCAGATTTCCCTCACTGCCGGGAACATTGAACTATGCCAAATACCGCATAATGGAATCATCGCACCTCCAAAATTAGAAGTAAGTGCAAAATAAACATTTTCGTGTAAGATTAGGAAAAAATTCTGAATGAACGGGAATCCGCATGCATGTCAATTTTTATTTCGCGAATGTTTTGACTCGTGCCGACTTGTCTTCTTAAGGCGCTCCGTTTGGAATAGAAAAAAAGATGTGAATGTTGATCTCCCAATCAGATAATAATTGGTTTGTCTCTAGCAGCTTTGAGATTAAATATTATCTTCAAAATCAGAAACAACGGACCGATGATTCACTTCGCTGTACATCAGTAGACTAATTTTTGTAAAGGTTGACGCTTACATAATCCGTAACCCCAATAGTCATAGATAAAGAGCTCATCCTCAGGACAAAAAATATTCAAAAGCTGGGTTATTGTGGTACTGATCAATTTGTGTTCAGTATTTGTTTGTTCATGGGAAGACTCGTTATTTGAGTATATCTGTTAGTACTTACCGAAAGAGTGGGCTCGATCAGGTGGTCGCTTGTTTTAGGACCTTACTCGTCGCATGTGGGGTCATTCTTCCTCTCACTGTGAGATCAACAAGGAGGAAAGACGATACAATATATGGGGTCATACGCAACACAGGACATTCGAAATTACGAAAACAGCAAACATATATTAAATAAGATCGGGCGGAGAAATACTATTAGTTTATTGTAAATGTTTTAAAATCCGCTCTCACTCATCCATTCACATATTATACCATGAAAATTAATCGATTTTTAAGTATTAGTAACCAAGTATTATGGATTTTGAGGATTGTGCAGCAATCAGTCTGTCGTGAGCTGTCCACGTAGCGTTTTTATATTGGCATCGTGACTAGAAATTCTGCATGCGCTTAGTGTCGAAAACTGAGGGCTGATTCCATATGGACAAATTCCTCGTTAAAAACGTTGATCACAAATATCTCAAAATCTAAGTCCTAGTAGGATGAAAGTCCGGACGAATTTTATATGGAGGTAGACCTCTATCTGCACACCGAACCCTACCAAAATCGATGACCTCACTATGTCGAGTTCTTCTTAGACATTCCCTTACTGTGCCAATAAAATTATTTGAGTGCTTATATTCGAAAAATTACTAAATAATGATTATCCTAAAGTGCACATAAACATTAAATACTAATACTCGTCTTGTCTCTGCTAGGGAACATTTTACCTCAAAGTCGAAATTGGCGATGTTCAATATACTTCATGCGCACTTCAACTGGCTCGACCCGACTGGAATCAGGGTTTCTATATGCCACGGATTAAAGGCCTTATTCCAGTCGAAGGTAATATCCAGGCATCACTTGAATCTGGATCGAACGTAAGTATTCAATAGTCATGTTATATATTGAATCTATCTCTCGGCACCTTATGGTGAAGATATTTTCCAAAAACAAAAAAGGTCTTTACGATTTTAAACGTAAAACTCGCCGTGTCCGAGATATTTGCAAAAAGGCGTTTTCCAAGATGGCGCCGAACGCACAAGGTTTCAGACGACACAAACTTGGATTTATACTTAGGAAACACCCATTGACATAATCCAATCAAAAAATCGCGAACAAGGGACTATTGCATTGCAAAACTCTAAAAGTCCTGGACTATAACCAAAATAGTGTACGTATCGATAAAGTGCACATATTGTGTAACCACTTTCCCGCAGATTAATGATACTTTCGAAGCCAACTATAATATGTTATACAGCTCTACACAAAATTATCTCACATGAATTGTTAACTTTTTTTAAAATTTGCCTAATCATCGAAGTTTACCTGACCGTGAGAAATGCCGAAATAATACAGCTAAACATGACATTGACTTTATTAATTTTTCTGTGCTTTTAAGAAAAAATATTTTTTTTACATTAAAAGAAAAATTGACACCATCGTACAGTCGCAGTTTTGAAAAACAGTTGAAAAATGTATTTTTTATCGTTTTGACCGATCATTTCTTTTAAGACATGGTTCTCGAAAGGTGAAAAGAGGGCCCGTAACGCTGAGTGGATAGGTGTAAAAACTTACATACTTTAGTATGTAAGTTTTACATACTAAATACTTTAGTATGCTATCTGATGAGAAAAAGTCGTTGCTAACAATGGACAATACTTGGAGTAAAATACATTGTACCAATTTTTCTGAAGGAAGCTTCAAAGTTCCAATAAAAACAAATTTTCAAAACTTATTTGTACCCCCATTTGTACTGCATTTTGGCACAATCCTCTATGTATCGCATCGTATTTTCGAATTACTCGTCGCTTGTGTAACACTGACTTTTAAGAAAAAGAAATATGTATAAGATTCGCAATTTCCTTGGTTTGAAACGTATAATTTATTTACGTGCCAAAAGTACGTAATTAACAGTACAATCAATAAGAATAAGCGCCATAAATATTTATCAAGTAGGTCTCGTGTAATGAAAACATTTTGTTTATAGGTTTGTATAATCACCATTAATTCGAAAGTGCATGACAATATGCGAAGCGTGCGCGTGGCAGCAAGCCACGTGATATGCAACTTCACAACGTATGAATTATACGTCGCTACTCTGGCTGTAGGAAAAACTAGTTCCAGAGTTGATTTTCCTGAGGACCATTTGATTCCGAGTTTCATTGTTGCACCAAGCAAACATCGATCGTGAGTCTAGTTTACTGTATCTTCCGATACCGACCTCGATGGCATTTGTTGCAGAATTTGAAAAGTCTAAACTAACGAAACATTGACGTTTTTATAATAATAAATAATAAATTTCAGCCAAGGGACGCCTATAGGCCAATGGTATATGGTTGATCCGAGAAATACTGCTGAACATGAGGCCCTATATATTTCTCTGAGGAGAAGCTGTTCGTGGTCTTGTCCGATAAGGGTTGATCAAAATATGACTCAACGCTGTGTCGCAATATCAGTAAGTAAATCATTTAACTTTATCCACCACCCTTAGTTGAATTGATCTGTACACCCACAATGCACATAAAACGCATTGATCACGCCCATGCAGTTTTACTGTTGTAGGTGTTTTTGAATATTATTTATAAGATAAGAAGATAGGACGAACTATACGAAGCCGGAATTCGCACCGGTATCAGAATTGAGGAAAATAACATGCAACCATATCTTTCCATAATATCCTGTTTGCACATTCCCAATAATCCAGGTCAAAGCTGAACTAACAAGTTCATTGTTTGACGTTTATTAATATGATGCGTTCTACGTACGCACGTTTTCCAATCATATTTCGCACTATTGACGCAATTCGGGGTGTTTCATGCGGGAAAACAGGAAACTTCGGCTTATCCGAAATTTTCGTTATCCGAACCGGGCCGCCGCCCGATCATTTCGGATAAACGGGAGTTTACTGTATATATGTGCAAAATAATTATAAATAATAGTGACTATTTTCTTTCTTTTTATTATCATGTAATAATAGTAATATTTTTGCCATATGTCAACCTGAGCGTGCATGATAGTCATAACTGACAAGGAGTAGGTCATTCACCCTCCTTTGCTGATTCTGAATGCTTCTGAACCTACGCTTTCTCAATTTCTGGTTAAACCCCAGGGGTATCTTACCCCGATTGCTGTATTTGAATGATACTCCAAGTTTGTATTTATATAACTATCTCAATATTCTGATAGTATATACTCGCTCGGGATAATACTCAAGATTTGATACGTTAGTCGATCTTCTATAGCGTTACAATTTCAAGTGATCTGATTGAGAATTAAGTCATATTGATTTACTGATCATATAACAAGTAATATCCTTGAAAATATAGCAAATATTTTGTATTTTTCAGGATGACATTGGTGCGATCCCTCTCGTAATCACTACCCATGAAGACGATGGAACAATATATATTTTAATTTATATTCACAATCACCCTCAATTCTACATTGAGAATTTGTGCCCGTTCCGGTTAATATTAGGAGAATCGAATCAAGGCACTGGTAAGTAAATAAACAGACTAGAAAACTCACCCGTTTCGGTTTAGGTACATCTACGTTTCAACTTATGAACTTAGATTATGTTATCTATCATGGGTTTCGGCAAACCTACTATACTGGAGCTTGTACATTCTGATCATAAGTAATTGTTCGGGCGAGGATTTGGTTTGGGGGAAGAGGTAGCGCCGTTCAAAAAGACAAATATTCTTTATTTTTATTTTCTTTATTCCACAATCAGTCAAAGTCTTACCAACTCACGTTCATCGTCGTATTTCACCGACACAACAAATTTGCAATTGCTAAGGATCATTATAAGGACACAGAATACGGCAACAAACCCAAAGTCATCTTTGAAAATATCATGATCGTCATCGGATCGCGGGAAAAAGAATACACCGGGGAGAGAGTGGAAAATTGGTGCATACTTCGCAAAATTTTCAGGGCAATTCGTCGTCACTTACTTACTTGCCAAGACAGAATGGCAATTAGACCCATTGGCTCTAAATGACAATCGAAACGGTAGAGGAGGAGGCGTCGAAGGAGTAATAGAGGGGGTGTGTGACGGGACGATCGAGCGGTGCTTTCTCCTCTATCGATAGGTACCACCGATCACGTCGAACAGAAAATTTGAGCGCTGTTTCCTGACTTGTCCCGAACATACTCCACCTCCATCAGCCAGATTGGCTTGCACGTTCTTCTGGCGCTGGATGTTCCGATGGTCTAGGAGCCTGTTCGTATTTGAAGCGAACAGCGATGGGTCTCTTGAGCGTCGTGTTGGCCATTTTGAGTGTAACCACGGAAATGAGGCAGTCCTTCCCCGGGCAGAGGGTGGTGATTCTCGCGAGAGGCTATATGTGGAAGGCGCTCGTCACTGAGCAGGACGATAGAGGCGACAGCGATGTTGTGTGACGGATGGTGCCACTTCGGGATGGCTTGAAGATGTTGTAATTGATTCCGAGACCACCTCCTTTAAAAGACCCAAACCTTGTGTTGAGTCAGTCGCCAGCTAGATGCTCGATAAATAGTTTGGTCTTTCAGCCATGGCTCTGGCACGGCGGTCACCGAGCTTCCCACCAGACAGTGCCCAGGTGTAAGAGCAACAACGTCGTTAGAGTCGTTCAAGTCGGCCTCTAACGGACACGAATTGAGTATCGGTTCGATTTGAGCCAGTAAGGTAGTTAGATCGTTGAACATGAGCAGACCATCGCCGATGGCCTTAGTCAGGCGGAAGTGCGGTAGATGGCGACACTTGTCAGAGGTGGATAAGAGCAGTTCTGCAGTACGCGCTCTGCGCCTAGAAATATAGGATCGCAATCATAGTGCGGGTGTTGGCAGAGGCCTCCTCGAAGAATGAAGCACCGGTATACCGCGATGAACTTGTCGAAAGAGTATTCAGACATAACTTCAAGGTAAAGGGCGGAGATGGTCATATACACGGATATCGCAAGCCAATCCTTATAACACTTGTGATCACACCCTTTCCACACGCCCAGCGCAGTGGGGCCTGCATGATCGACTCCTGTGTAGATGAAAGCGTGAGACGGGGTGAGTCGAAAGCTAGGGAGCTTAGCCATGATCTGCTGCACTCGCATGCCACGATGATGCATACGGGCGTGGCACCGAAGGATGAACGAGCGTACGGAAGCTCGGCCTCCGAGAATCCAGTATTCCAGTCGGAGATGAGTGAGCGTAAGCTGGTTTCCTCCGAGAAGGGTGTGAAGGTAAGCGTTTCTGATAAGGAAATGGAAGAACATGGAGTTCCGCGGGAGAACCAACTGGTATTTGCTCTCGTAGACTAGCTACGCTAGAGCAAGCCGTCCTCCCACTCTGAGGACTTCTCGATGGTCGATGGAAGTTATAGGGCGAGTCACTGGCTGCGATGAACAGTTTTCCGTACCGCCAAAAGGTTAATCTCCTTGAGGAAGTACGCACCTTGGATAGCTTTAATCCAGAAGAGCCGAGCTGATTCGGTTTCTCCTAAGGTTAGATTCATCGTGAATAGTAACCGTGGGGTTCGAAGAAGACGAGCGATCCTTTCCTGATACGTGACAAGTACTCGTAACAACCGAGTGAGCGAGGAGAATCTCGTCACGAGGTCCCAAAAAGACATCGGCGTCGTTACGATCGTAAACACCGCGTCAATCTTATCCTCGACATTGGCGATTATGCCGGGGATAGCTTGAAGAGACGGCCGCATGCTTGACTGTTGCGTGAACTAGGAAGACCCCATCCACCACAATTGATGTGGGATTCCGCGGGATTCTCCTTTCCGAAGCAAAATGGCCTTTTAGCAGTTATTTTCTGAATCCGATACATGCGATTACGTACGTACTTCTTCTATCGGGAAAAATGAGAATGGATCCGGGCGTGCTCTATGGACGAATGAGACCAGAGGAGAGTTGATGCATCGGCTTTGTCAAACTGCCGTTGGATATGCTGGACCAGTCACGCAAGGAGTGCGGCTGCGGAACGTTCGAGCTGCGGAATCGTGAATCGCTTCAACGGGACCACTCACGTTTTAGAACATACGAATGCGATCCAAGAATTTCCCGCTTTGATGATGACCTTAAAGTACACGACCGATGTCATTGCGATTTGGAGCGCGTCGGCGTACTCTGACAAAAACGTGCCACGGAAAAGTACATTTCCAGTATGTGCCAAGTCCATTTCAAGTACGTTTCATTGGGACAACAAGCGTGAACCGTGCTTTGGCTGCAGAATAGCGTGTTTCAACCGCCCTCGTTTCGTGATACAGTTGAAACGTACTTTTTCGCGAGCCCTCGACACAGTGTTCTCCTGCAGAATAGTGCGTTTCAATCGCCTTTCTGTATGTGGTTGAAACGTACTTTTTCGAGTGCCGTCGACGCGATCTTCTCCCATAGAACAGTGCATTTCAAGCGCGTTTTGAAACGCGTTTGGCATATGCTTTCTGCATTACTCGCCACCGATAGGTAGCGCATGGCTCGTCTCTCGCAAGTGAAGCAATGCCCCATTACGATTACAAATACGGGCGCTTTGCCGAAAAAATCAGTCTCGATCGTGGTGAAAGGCACCAGTATCTCGAAAACAATGTAATCTCTATGGTTTACATCCACCTTATGTCGATGTATCTTTATTTATAGTTCGTTACATTTATCTTCTCATGCACAGCTCATAAATATTATATTAGTGTTTTATTATAATATTATCTTATTATCACAGTACAGTAGGTACCTGAAAGGTGGTTGCATTTCAATTCACATGCTTGTCACATGCTTTAACGTATTTCGAAACGCGCTTGCCATGTACTTAAAACGCAGTAAAGCGCGTAACGAAACGTGGTTAAAACACGGTTGATATCCAGGGTACCCATGGATCTAAATGATTGCTTGAGAACTCATACCTAGCAACTGTGAGTTCTCCGCGGTGGTAAACCCGCGAAAGATATCTTAAAACTACGTCCATCGGTACGCTGTTTTCAGTGGGACTTCGTTGTCCTATTCAAGCCAGTCAATTCAGAGTTCCTGTAGGAAAGCCTTGCCACGAATCGTATCACGCGCGATGAATTCGAAAGAGCCATACAGTGGAGCTAATAACTCCAGGATACAGCATTTCGAGATCAATCCCGTCAGCGCGAAACATGTAGAGAAAGAGAAGGCATCTGAGCCCTGCTTGTAGCGTAAGTCGAGAATCTTGGTATCGGAGTCCTCAAGGGAATAGTGTCAGTTTCGAAGCGCTCGAGGCCGGGCGCAGAGTAGAGCGTTATTCGTCTTTCCCTTCGCCAAGGGTAATCCTCCCACGCTACACAGGTCTCGGACATGTTGGCAAATATCGGCAAGTTGTTTGAAAGTAATTGCCACCGCTGCAAATGTTGTCCACACAGCGTCCGTGTAGCACCGGAGCGATCGTCAACGGAAACCGACGACCTTCATCGCGGACAAATTGGAGCAACACCTATACTGCGAGGAATGGAGTGGGTCGAGGGACCGTTGTAAGGTGACCTACGGCACCTTACAACGGGCACATACGGTACTCGACACCATATACCGGTACCTCCGTGCTCAGAATGAGACATCAGATATGCCTGTCTGGAGGTTGGCGCCGGTATGGAGAATGTCATTGAGTGAGATGCCTGCACTGATCGAGAAAAAGGCGTTGACAAGAATTAACCCGCCGGCGAGCCCGCCCGTTCCTCCTACAATAGTTCTGAGACCCCAACCCTCCTGGAGATGACTCTCCATGTGCCAATGCCATCTCTTAGACACGGCAGAGGGATGGCGGGGTGCTTGGTAAGGTGATGACGCGCTGCATATGGTGAAGCTGTTTGTGCTCCTTGAAAAAAGCAAAACAGAGCTGACTTCGGAATGGAATCCTGTGTA